>UYWX01000173.1:0-30398 GCA_900622495.1 Hydatigera taeniaeformis
TAAAAGTGTATTAGTAAATTTCAGTAGCTTTGAAGCCTATCGGCGAGTTGAAAGGTGCTGTTAGACACAACTAATCTCAAAACTCTCCCTCCGTGTCTCAAGTGCACGACCTTTCAAAAATTTTCGAGGCGAAGATCCCCCATCCATGAACTATTATTAAGTACCAAGTAATCGTAAATTGGTTCACCCAATTGCATCGTCAAATTAGTGCTAATTTTATTCACACCGCCGTCAACCAAAAATCCCATGAAAGAACCTCTAAGACGCTCTTATCCCAACTGATCCTTCATTCTTTTCCTGATGTTTAGCCAATTTAATCTTGTTGCGAAAACTTTGGCGCACCTCGTTAGAGTAGTTGGTGCGGTCAGCTCAACTGGGCGAAATTTAATTTGTCATCATAAAACGGGTGGAGAACATTTAAGAAAACACTTTCAATTCTATGCTTTAGCGGTTAAGTCGTGATTAAAAGGAATGGTGAACATATAACATTCCATATCGTTTCAAAGCTAGGAGGTTCCATATCTGAATAACGTTTCGGAACATTCAACCCTGCTCAATTTCTTTCATTAAAGCTTTATGCAACCAGGTGCTGATGCAATGCAAAAGGAGTTGAAAAATTTTAGCCTTCGTGTTCTGAAGACTTAAATAGCTTGCTCTCTGCCAAATGTTATGTTGCTAATTCATCCGAGACGTTCTTTTTAGCTTAAACTTAGAGGAAAACTTGAATGAAAAGACGGAGCTACGGCACCAGATTACCGTTTCGAAGAAAATTGCCAATAGTGCCCATAAGAACGAGGCGGCTCAAACGTTTCATTGAAGTAAAAACTGCAAGGAAGTAAGTCACCAATGCAGGAGTAGTAGCACCTTGGTTTTGCACCAGAACACTGCCTGATTTGAGGTGCAGAAAGGTTTGCGAGACAGGAGACCGGGTTAAGCCGCGTGGCAGACGTCCCGTGGCGGAGGCTCAGACCTGTACTTTCCCCTGACCTTATTTTAACAAAGGTAAAATTCTCTAAAATTTTTTTTTGTATAAAGTCCCATTCTTTTACTCGCAACCTGCTCATTTGTGGGAAAATGTCTCATTCCAATTGTTAGGTTTCGGAGTATGAAATTCTCTGCCATTCACCGTGATAGGTTGATTGCTTAATTGGGTACATTGCAATTACATTACACTACAATTTCACCCAAACCAGTCTTGGTACTTTTAAAATCTCCTTGAAGTGATCTTCGGATGTACTACTAAATGGTTGAACTGATGACATTTTTATTAAAACACGTTTTTGACTTTGAAAACGTTATGTCGTGCCATAAAGGCGACATCCAAAATGTAGAGTATGTTACAAGCCTTGCAAATCGAAGCTCTTTTACTCGTTTTGGCAGTGTGTATATCCCTTGTGGCTACATATTTTCTTGATGAAGACCGTTGGGGAAAGATATGCGCCACTTGAGCAGAACTTGAAAGGGTCTTCCGACCAGCCGATCGAAGCTAAGGCGATAGACGCTTCGTCAATTGCTTGCTTCACACAATCAGTTACCCCTCTGCTGCACCAAATGCGATTCACTAAGCATGAATAGGTTCTGCAGAATACCTCTTTGACATGCAACATGTCATTTGAGTCCCACAAGCCTTGACTCGTCGGCATCAGAATTTGGCGCCAAGGTCATGCCTAGTCTGCCCTGACTTCCAGAGTTTGCATGGTCCGGCCTGGGATAACCTCTCTGCTACCTTCAATTCACTAGTCTTAAAGTAAACGCTGTGCCAATGCAATGTGCTCGATCAAATATGCTTTCGAACAAAGTCATAACATTGGGTTAGGAAAACTCAGAGACCCATTAGCATAATTTAAATATTCTTAGTCTGAACTGTTGACACTGCTGATGTCTCGATTTATTTCGTCGCTCATGTTCATTTTGACCAAAAGACGTTTGTGCTCTATAAATTGACCGTTTTATCGGCCAGCAAATTTGAAGCATTCTTTCCCTGTGCTTGGTATGCTCGCAGAAGCTGGCGTGGAACATGCATTGAAAAGCCCATTACTCTCATCAACATTTTGAGGTGGTCAAGAAGTTTATTGCTTGCTTTGCTTCTGTCCCTTTGCATACACCCCATTGTTCGCCGTGAGGAGGTCAAAGCGTTAGGCTGAGAAAGAATTTGCGTTAGTTCTTACGATGGCGAACATTTTGTATTTTAAGTCGTTTTCTTCCAGTGTTTAGTACTGTTAGCCCATTAGCATGAAGCAGAGAGCCTTATTATGCGCAGAGTTCACAAAATGTAAAGTTAATCAAAGATAATTAACTTATGACAAAGCCAAGGTGAATTTCACTCCGCTTTTCTGTTATGTACGTGGTTGACAAGTGAGAGCACCTTTTTTGAGAGAAGTGTGATCACTTTACATTTCTAAATGCTTTTTACTCCGGCTCTGAGAAAGCACACTTATTATTGACGATTGGAGCCGTTCACTAATCATTCCAACAAGCTGATTTTGTGGTTTTGCTTATTTCTGCATTTATCTGGCACATGTGTAAACAGTAAGTCTTTTTAGCTTTACATATACTTAAGATTAGTAAAGTTTTAATATAAAAGGGTCAGTTTACGCACGGCACTTGCAATGGAAACTAAAAGTAGGGCCTGATATCTAGTAGAGTGGAAAGATTTCCATAATATTCGTTATTTCCTTCAGGCATTGATTTGAGGCTGATAATCGTTGGGGTGGTGCTTTATGGTCCGAACTGTGACTCCTTGGAACCTTTGGATGCTCCACCTTAGAACCAGATAACCGAACTAACGGTTGTGGTTATTAATGCCATCACCAAAAAGCCCATATAACCCCATTTATACTTAAAACTTAAACGTAGGTGTTCAAAATTACTTAAGCTTGAAGAAGAGTGACATCACCTTTGCTTTAACTATCTTCAGAGTCCAGAACTCCCAGCATAAAGGCGAAAAATTTTGTCGCGCCGTTGCAATGCATGTTGAGTGCTTAAAACGTCCATTGCAAGTCGGGAGCCATTCTGGAAGACCGTAGAGACAAACAACAGAGACCACAGTGTTGGACTTGTACTCCCTTTCGCCACCTTGTCCGACTTATCAACTCTTAACTTAGCGATATACAAAAGTACTGTCCTTTCGAATGAGCGCCAGCTTGGCAAACACCTTACAACAGTAATCAATGCCAGAAAAGGGAGACACTCAGGTACCCAGAATCTTGCTGATGAAGTCGTATGCAAGGGCTCAAGTAATGACAGAGACCCTTTGAATTCGTCATACAGGCCAAGATTGCATGTAAAAGTCAGCCTTTGCTGGAAAATCAAGTGTTCTTAAAGGGAAGGTCCGCAGACGCTGACACCAATGTGGCCAGTATATGCTTCGCCTCCCAATAAGTAAGAAGTGTGTAGGAGGCAAGTATCACGTCCTCATTGCAGACTACTCTAGCACGGCGTTTGAATTGTTTCGACTCCGCTTTCCTGCAAAGCACAATTTAAGCAGGAAATATTTTGCAATCTTCTTGAGAAGTGCCCAGGGAAAGGGTCCAGAACCGGAAAAGTGGAATCTTGAAAAGTCATTCTGCCAAATATTTAAAGTACACAATGTGCTGCTGCAGCTGATAATAATGCTGTTTTAATTTTATAACTTTTATGAAAATGCACACTGCAGAAATCACAGATTCTCTTATCATTTTATACCGCCTGCTATCATAAGGTACCATAAAAGATGTGGATTTTAAAACTTTCTCGCCGAGATTTAAAAATTAGGTATATAATCTTTGAGTTTCGGTAAATAGCACTTTTGTGGGCCTTTGGGTATATCTTAAATCTCAAAAATAATTAAAGCAAAAATATCACAAATACGAAAGAACTAGGATGCTAATTTGAGTTTGTACAATCTGTCTCTATTTCCTTTAAAATGTCGTTTATATGCATCGGACTGTCCAAAATTCAACAACTGACTATTTTGTACTCGAATGAGTTTTCATCCGGATGCCTGGGTCAGGTGTGTCTGGCATTTCAGCCGTTGTTTTCTAATGCTAATATGTCAGATGGGAATTTTAGTGTTCATTCGGATGTTAAGGTCCGGTTGCGAGTTATATTATTCGTTGGTTCCCATTGTTTTTCCATAGTTGTCTTGCGCACTCCGCTACCATTTGCACGAAACTTAATGTTTTTACTTGAGCCAACTTATCTGTTCCCCTTGTCTGATATAATGTTTGGTTATAAACAGTCGCAAACTGCAACTGAAAATGCAACATCTATTAGTCAGTTATTTTGGTTACTGCTTTAGTAGCAAAGGAAGTGATCTCTGACAAGCTGCTTATTGATTGGCGGGCTTTTGGTCTAAGTTTGAGTCCTCTTATTGTAGGAGAGTCAGGGACTATTACAATCGCAATCCGCGTTCGGCCATTTTCACAAAAGTTTGTTCTGCGTCTCACTTATTGCTCATTAAAGGGAGATCGATTCGAAGGACAACTATTCTGTGATTGACTGCCCTGAATTCGGTAAAATAAGGTGCTCGAAAAAAGGTCTACTCCCAACGATATTTTCTTTCGATCACACATTTTGTCACTTTGATGAGGATGTAATCAGAACTGGGAGGGATAGTCAGCAGGAGATATACGAGGCTTTGGGACTGCCTTTACTAAACAAGGTCCTTGCTGGCTACAATGCATGCTTGCTTGCCTATGGCGTTACGACCTCAGGGAAAACGTATAGGTAAATCTCAGTATCTCGCTAAGCCCATTTAGCATGTATGGAACGGCTGATGAGCCTGGAATCATTCCACGAATTGCAGAAGATTTATTTGCTCGCATTGATGCCGGAAGGGTTTGTCTTTAGTAAATTCCTACTATTTTAGGGGGGGAACGTTTCGACAACGGTTCATTTCACCTACTACGAAATCTATAACGAAAAAATCAATGATCTTTTGCAGAATAGAAGGACCCCGCCCCAAGTGAGACCTTTTTAGTTTTCATTCGTGTTAGTGAAGTGCGCATGGTCAATTTGTTTCTGTTTCTTGTTTGTACTTGTTAATCTCTTTGCCACAGTTGACTGTTCGCGAACATCCGGTGACGGGGCCCTTTGTGGAAGGCCTCATTCAACCTCTGATTCACTCCTCAGAAGAAATGTTCTCCTGGCTTCGACAAGGCGATGCTCGTCGTAGTGTAGCATCAACTGAAATGAATGCTCGCAGCTCTCGGTCGCATACTGTTGCCTGTTTCATCATTCGACGTGAATTGGTTAGACGCATTTCGCCCTTTGATACGCTAAATCTCACTGCCATCTTAAGCTTGTTTTTATTTTCATGTTTGACACCTTGTGTGCTGCCAAGATCTATCAGTATCTTCCATGTTTCCGTGATTTCCGTAGTGTTTCACGCCATGAGTGCTACCTTTTGATTTTTGATGGTTTAGTATTTTAGCGATTTGCAGTCCAACTGCGTCCCAGTTTGACCAACCAATCTCATCTTTCAGAGGATCGAAGTTATGTTTCAGCTACTTAATTGTCATTCCTTTCATTCGCATATTTTTTTATTGATTTTAGGTGAAACTTACGGAGGAGGGCACTATAGAGAAGGTTTACACAAGCAAGCTGACCTTAGTCGATTTGGCAGGCAGCGAACGTCAGTCCTCCGCTAACGGTATGAGCGAACGATTGATGGTAAGGATTTTTTCAACTGTATATGTTGTTACTAATTATTCTAAGGAGACGTGCCAGATAAACAAGTCCCTATTCGTTCTGGGAAGGGTCATATCCCAGCTGAGTGGTGACACGCAATCGAAAATTTTTCGCTCAACCGAACGTCTAGAGCGTAAGCGGCCCAAGTTGGAGTTTGAAGAGTCCTCCCAGCTTCTTACGCCTCAAACATTGGCGAAACACAAAGCAAATGCATTCGTGTCCTATCGCGACTCCCTACTTACTTGGTATGCTGCTAGTTTTTGCCCCTTCCTTGCATTCCTCTACCTTGGTTCTACTATTCTGTGTTTGTTTTATGCTCGCATAACTTCAGTTAGCCTATTACTTAAAGGATACTAAAGGACAGTCTTGGTGGCAATTCGGTCACAACTATGCTTGCGACGGTGTCCCCATCTTCGCTCCACGTTGACGATACTCTTTCAACTTTGCGCTATGCTAAGCGCGCCCAGTGCATCATCAACAAGGCTGTGGTCAATGAAGACATTGAAAGACGTATTATTCGAGGTTCGTTATTCTAGTCATTTGTGCTCCCACATTTTCGATGTTCATGTGACTATCAATTGATAGGACTTAGTACTAAAGATGAGGTTTGACAAGCACCTTCGAATTGCCATTTTTTTCGAAAGACAGAATAAGTGCAAGCAATTCATTTTGGTGTGACTTTCTGGCCAGTTTTTGGAATTAGTGCAGTATTGCCTTGGCTCTCTACCTTCACAGAACTGATGTTGGAAGTTGAAAAACTCCGGAGACGTCTCAATGAATCTAAACAGCCTAACAGTCCTCCGACTTGTCAAGTTCGCGCTCTCAAACGTTTGCTCCCGTCGAGAGAGGAGGAGGTCGCTCATCTTACTGAGTAATTCTTGTGATTGTGGATTTTTTACCCTAAGACAACGCTTTCATCGTTGTTCTAACTCTGTAGTGAATTGACCAAGCGTACTACGGTCTGCGCACGACTTCAGCCTTCGTTGGTTCCTTTATCCTCTGTGGATGCTACACCTCAGTGCCTTCATGCTTATGCTCTCAACACAAATGAATCATGGTACATTCTTCAAGGGTTCAGTATCCTTCTGAAGTGGATATTAATTTGTTCATGTAGCATTCTTTTATTACGCTTTTAGCGGTGTACCAATGAGGCATATAAAATCTAATCTGTGTCCTGATCGTCGTGTAGCACCCGATGGTGCAGAAAAAAGTGAATTTGACATACAAGCAGGCCGTTCTCACTGCGAGGGCAACTTTAATTCGCCTAAAAATCTAACTAAAGAGCTCCTCGCCGCTGTCAACGAAACCGTTGGTCCGAGTGAGATTACACTGAAGAAAGACGCGTCCACTAATACGAAAGAGGGCATGGTTGTTATTCCTCTAACCAATCTAGACAAAATGCATTCCGATTTGCGAACCTTAACGAAGACTCTGTCTGCTTACCAAAGTGTGCAAAGGGTAGACGCGTCTTTTGACGTTTATGAAGAGGATTTTGGTCTCAGTGTTGTGTCGACTAGAGAATTATCCCTTATGAAGGAAGCAATCAAACGGAAACTTGAGGCTAAGTGTGAGGCTGGAACCACCACTGATGAACTAGTGAAGGTACCGTTAAAGTCGAAGTTTTCCAAAGTTAACTAATATATTTTTTCCCTTGACTCCACTCCAGTTCTACCTTTTTTTATAGTACAACTTATCGGCATCCGACGATCGTAGTTATCGGGCCCATCCTCGAACTTCAGTCGATCAGGCTGGTGAAGAAATGGAGACCCGTTGTCCGTTTACTGCGAGTGCAGCGTGTGTCGACTCGACTACTTCGACAGACGACTATGAACTCGGAGTGACCTACTTGTCGTTAAATTTATTCAATGAACTTTACGAAAGGCAACATCAACTTCGAGTGAAATTGAGTTCCCAAATACCCAGACCAAAATCAGATGCAAGTGTTGCAACCGATCTCGCTGTCATAGTTCTTCCCACAAAGGACTTCGAAAAATTACAATGCCAAATTGAGCAGTTGACAGCGAGGCTTGTCAAGTACGAAAGTGTTGGGGATACTGAGGAAAAGCACATCCATGACGATGATGTGGTTATTGAAAATCGTGCTTTGGATCGATTAACTAAAGATATGAATGAGTTTGGCTACAAGATTCATAGGAATGGAAGCTCTGGTCCTAGGGATACCTCGACTAGTCCAGCTTGTTTGGCTTCTGCTGGGGGTTCTCCGCCAAAGCGCTCGTCCATGAAGGCCATTGCCAAGGATTATGTTCACAGTCGGGTGGATTTTTTTGAGAAGCTCAATCGGAATCAAATGGTTTACGGTGAATGTCATGCACGATCTCCGAAGGGGGAGTCACTCACATGCAGGCCTGCCACTGTAAGGGGATCGAACGGAAAACCCTTATCTGATGAGGTTGTCACTATTCCCTTAACGTTTTAGGTGCCTTTCGTTTCCTCACTAATTTTGTTTCATGACTAGGGTTTGAAACACAATACCGAGCTTCCGGCGTGCCGGATGGATTCACAGGGATGGAAAGTTCACTATCTTGAAGAGGTCTTGGACATGTTATGTCGAGGAATTTGTTTTATTACGTTTTTTTAATGAGTTTTCATTTTGTAGCTGAATGAGCGGCTGACCAGTGAACGCAATATGCTGGTCGGAGTTTTAAAAGGCATATTCCAAAAGAGCGAAAGCATTACAACGGAGAAGTTGCCTTCTCTTGACGAACTACTGGGGTCCGTTTCGCCAGTGCCGGAGGACTTCCGTCGAGAAATTGCGTCTATTTTAAACCAGTTTGATGCGAAGAACAATTTTAATACATAATGTACGTCATTTTCTCAACTAGTCTATAGCTATTTGTGGATTCACTGATCGTCATTGGCAGTTTAATTTAGATCACACCCTCTTTACTCTGAGGAGGTAACGCTTGTATCCATTTATTTAGAGGCAATCAAGGGTGGCAGCAGGTTGAGCAGATGCTATGACTGATATATCCCGAAAACGCTGACGACTGCGACAATAGTGTCATTGCGAAACTCGTAAGAAACGCAAGTGTCCGATGTGGATTCCCACAAACAGAGGCTGGTTGAGTAAAATTTGGGGTCTGCGGCGCCACTAAGGACTGCTTGAGTTATTATTCTGTAGCGCCTAAGTTGAAGTGATTTGACGCGAGCTTTCAGTGTCTGAAGAAGAGAGTGCTAAGGGGTTTGGGTTTTACGTACGTCGGTCATCAGTTTTGTTGTGTGTCGACAGAAATTCGGTTCGTATTCGCGTCCCACAAGAAGGCTGTCCACAACCTCCTTGATTATTTTTGCGACAACATCTCTAGGAAACCTCACATCAGGCTCAAGCTGATATGTGTTGTAAGTGGTCCTAGAGATAATGTTGCGGTTGGGAACGTCACAATGGGTAATGGCGGTGTACGACCTACATTTATTTACCGCAGAGGTACTTACGGAAAATCGCACTTAGCTGAGGGATTGTTCATGCTGCCAGTCTGCACAGTTAACTTTGAGGGACCGATAGCAGTCTTTGATCCCATTCTGTTTATAGGTGGCAATTATTTAAACACCGACAGAAAAGAAATTAAGAGAGTAGGCGATGTTGGAAGTTAGCGTTTAAACGAACTGGAGGACTACATTCTAACGCGAAAGAATAGCATCAAATACAACCTGAGTAAAATGCAAACTCGTCGTAAATAAAACTAAAGAACAAGAGTCATGTAAACGCGAGAGTTAAAAGGAAGGATAAACTCAATGAAAGAGGTGGACAAAACTTTTAGGCTTTCTCTTTTATGCAATTATTTTCCTAAAACGACTTAGAAGCAAAGATTGCTCAATTGCATTACAACTTTAGAGTTCAGTTTTATTTTGCTGAAATTATGTTGGTAAGTAAGTTTAAACGTTGGGGGGAGAGCAATTGCATAATTTAAAATACCTGCATTTTCTAAACAATATTTTCGAATGCAATTTTTATTTATATAAGTTGCTTTAAGCTTAGCAAAAATTGTAAATTCGTTTTTAGTTTTGCTTTTGGCTTTTTGATTTAGTAATAACTAATCCCTTTGCAAATGTTTAGCCATGCTATCATGCGCTTATATTTGGCGTCGTTTCGAAATTGTGCCTCTTTCGTAGTTGTCTTCTTTTCTCTGTCTGGCTCGCCAAATCGCATGTTTTAACGCTTTTTTTTTAATGGCCTTCAAAACATGAATACTAGTTCTCGTTTAGTTAAACTATCAATCCAGGAGTCTGATGTGCTCAAGCTTATTTTGGAGTTTCTGGATAAAAGAGATTTTGCGTTCTCCCAGATTGCTTTGGAAAGGGAATCCGGTGTCGTTAATGGAACATTTAACGAGGATATCTTGTTTTTCCGTCAACTTATACTTCAAGGCCATGTAATTTTTTCGCATTAATCTTTGATATTGGTTGGTTGTCATGCGCTTGTCATAATCTAAAATTTTGGGTGTCATTCCGCTAAAGGCTTTATTTTTGGGTTTTTGTAGTGGGACGATGCGTTAGAATACTTAAAACCACTAAAAGATCCTCCTCTTCAATTGGACTTGAGGCCTGCTCGATTCATAATCCTGAAGCAGAAATTTCTGGAATTGCTCTGCTTGCGTGATGGCGTTCTTGATGAGAATTGTGATACTATTGAAGATAATTGCAATAGACCTGGGTGTACTCCCGCGATCGATCAGGTATCTTAGCACCGGTCCTTTTTCTCTTATCTTTTATTACCGGTGGTAAGTGCTTTGATCTTTGTTCTTATTTCTAATCTAATTTTAGCTCCTATCAATATATTTCTTTGATATATATGGGAGTTTGGTGCACACCTAGGTTTCATTTTAGGTTTTGGCTTGTCTTAACGAGCTGGAACCCGAATGTCCATCACAGGCCGAATACAACTCTTTGGCACTCCTCCTGACATTACCACAGCTCGACCGTCACCCCGATTATCGCGATTGGAGTCCTAGTCTTGGTCGCCTTCGTTGCTTTAAGCAGGTTTGCCTTGTCTTCCATCAATAGATCCGGTTTTAATCAACTAGCACTGATTGCTGTGCTCAGATCCTAGTGGTTTGATCACTATGGCTTCTATGTATGCTCTGTGCTAACATCTTGACCCAAAATTTGGAGCCAATATTAACGAGTACAGTCGCCCACCACTTCGTGCTGCTTGATATTTTATGATATCACTATCTGCCTTCATCCACGTAGTACTTGTCTTCCATCCTTTTGAAAAGTTGAGGCTTACTCCTCCTTTCATTTGAAACAATTTGTGGGTTCGTTCTCTTTCACTTAAGTTGTAAATATCACAAGCATTTGGGATTAGTGAGTGATCTCCGGTCTTACTTGTAAAGGCAAATGCTCGGTGGTTTACTGAGCGAGATGTGTGAAATTCCACTTTGGTAGATAATTATCACGCCTCTGATGCTTTTGGTGTAGGTATTTAGTCAAATCTCATTTACATCTGCTTTTGAAGCATTTCTGTAGCTCAATTGACAGTTTGCAAAGTACGTTATTCGATCGACTTTGATTCCCTTGATTGTGCGTACTGTGTTTAAACTGGCCATTCCCGTATTCGATGTGCAGAATACTGTACTCCTAAGTATCTCTGCGTGTACTATTTCATCGTGTGAAAGACACCGTGCTCTACGCTGAAACGCTCGATACGTTTTAATGAATTTTTCATTCAACGAATTTAATGCTGACTGTGGGAACAAAACCTAACTGTGTTATTGTTTGTGGCAAATTTTAGTTACACCCACATGCCTGCACCATTTGTCTAATTTGAATCATACTGAGTGGATACGAAGCGTTGATCATTTTTTTAAATACCTTGAGGTAACTTATACCTCTGCGTAATTTGTTACCGTCTATTCAATCCTTCTTCGAATATCTGTTCTGCTTCAAACAAACTTTTGCAAAACTCATTGTCTTTACAAAAATAGTGCTTGATACTTTTTCTACTAGCTCTATCCCATACTCACTCCACTGGTGCAGCAATTGAATGGCCTCAGCTCCTGTGAGGTCTTGGGGCAAT
This sequence comes from Hydatigera taeniaeformis, assembly GCA_900622495.1. Classification (NCBI taxonomy): domain Eukaryota; kingdom Metazoa; phylum Platyhelminthes; class Cestoda; order Cyclophyllidea; family Taeniidae; genus Hydatigera; species Hydatigera taeniaeformis. The sequence continues at coordinate 11,708 of UYWX01000173.1, forward strand.
CAAGAGGAGATCGTCTACTGCACTTGCTCATTAAAGGGATACTCTACGAGGCCTGTGAGGACTTCTGCGCTGCCATGGCCACCGAAAGTAATGCTCAAATGCAGCTTCATGGTCTGATTGGTGGTAGGTTTTATGTCCGTGATTATTCTCCCACTTTCGCTCTATCCTTAGCATTATTGCAGCCTAGACGCGTATCCAGTTCACAATTTCCATGCATGATGCAGACACTTATTCATGGCTGCCACTAACTTCATTTTAGTTTGCTGTATTTTGACACTGGAAGTAAGTTCTGCGGATCGGTGTGATTTAGTACTCCAAAGGTTATTCTTAAAGAGTTGGCTTTCAGACCCATATGTATTTCTAAAAACTTAATTTTGAGTTTCATGAGGTCACTTCAGCGCGCATATCAAATGTTCATGTTTGAACTGTCAAACTTCTTTAGCAACACTTCTCTTGGCGACAGGAAAATGGAATTCTTTTATGCCTTGCTATGCAATAATTTGCACATTATGCAATCCGAATTTGTCTATCCTTTTGGTTTTCTATGCATTAAAGATTCTCTCTGGTGGAACAAACTAGCTTCCGTTCTATGGTAGATTTCTATTTGTGCAAGCTCAATGGCGTTGGCCACCCGTAAACGTAATTTTCTTGTCTTCCCATCACCATGGGTCTATCATGACGCTCTTATTCCCTCTCATTTGATGTAGCCACATTTTCTGGTTGTTCTGGGTCGCTTCGTGTGAGAGTTCTGATTTGATGGTGCTGCGTTTCCCTGTTGACGCTGTTTTGGTGCATTCACCTGCGTAATTGCGTAACAACACTAACTTTTTGGATATTGAATCCAATGCGTTTTTCTGCCTGGTATGTTGGAAAAATACCATTACTAGTCTTTGCTGATCTGAACATCGAGAATCGACTTAGTAAATGCATTGTTGGTATTAGTGTTTCACTCTGTAGTGCGGATACGCGCAATAGCCCCCTTTCTACCGCCGTAGACCTTATGCTTGCGTTTTTTCTTGGGCTCTGTTCGGTGCAGATATGGGCTGAAGCTATCATTTCCAGCTACTTGGCTATAACATACGTGGATGGTTTTTACAACCTTGCATTGTCTGATATTTATTTTTTGCCCCACTGGAAAGTTGGTCCACGAAAAGCTGGGGTAAAATGGTGAGTGGACGCGCTCCTCACCTCATAATTGTAATATTTGGAATTTAATGTCTTTCGGCCATTATAAAAATCTCATCAGTGTTGGTGTGATTTGGTTGTCATCTACTGATTTCAATAGCTGTTTTTAGTTTTTAATGTTTACGAAATACGACAGGCCAATTTTAATGCTTATACCATCCGGCTACTGGACACTTCATTTTAAGTAGTGTTGGGGTGCGTAGAATGTTGTTATCCAATATTTTAGATGAACCAAGCGATGACGATGTCAGTGTCCCCTCGATGGAACAGTTAGAAAGATTCAACCCAATTTACTCAATTGAACCCCCCGATCTGTCGCTGAACGCCTGGCTTCAGTCCCTTCCCGAGTCCGCATTCATCCAGCCTTTCGAGTCCTGTCAACTCTCTCTAGCTATACACCGGCTGCAGAAACCCTCCCAGGAAACGGGTGCGTGGGTTGACCAGATATTGCGCGAGCCCAGCGTGAAGCCTCTCGTCTTCCCTTATACCCATCTGCCCTCCACCGCCTCCTCCATCGCAAATAGCCTCTTTCGCTCTTCAATCCGACCGACGCTTGCACGAAGCTTTCTACAGGGTGGCCTGGGCAAACCTCGCACCCTTCTCGGAATGGCTGCCAGCTCCTTGGTCTCTGGTACTGGGGTAAGCTGAAAACTTGCTCTTTTCCTCGTATGGAATTTTACGCCAATTTTGGTTTTCTTTGGCCTACGTCTCCGAGACTATGTGACTTTAATTCGCTCGTTTTGCTTCTTTTGGATTTGATTGCAATATTGCACAGTGACTCGGAACCGTTTCAACGCCCAATACACCCAATCTTTGCGTGTTGCCAACCTTTTTTCCTTACAGTGACGCGAAATAGAACCAAAACTAAGTGAGCTCGACATTGTTTCGTTCTATCAGTCAATGGCTCCGGTAGCATCTTTCAGTATCAACGACACCTTACTTCATCGTTATGATCGGTTTCTCTATTGCTACGTCCGCTAAATTCTTGCATATGTCAGCATGAACATCTTTTTCTTTGCTATTCAAAAGCCATTCAAAAATAATGTGATTTCACTCGTAAAATTGCCAATATTTTGAACGTTTCTCTATTTTCCGCAACACCCTATTTCTCACTTTATCATTCTAGGCATTTGTAAAGAATAGACTGCTATCTCTGCCTCTTGCTTTTTAATTTTTGTACTCTATCACAACTTTGATTGGATTTGACAGTTGCAGTGTTTTGATGCCTTTTTTGGCGCTGGGAATGTCGTAAAGTAAATGCCAATATGAAGAATTCAAAATGACGCCCTACTCTTCTCATAATTCGTGCCCCTTGAAGCCGAAACACTTTTTTCCTCCGCACTTTTGGCTAAAAATGTGCGGTTGGGATGATTGAGGCCCAATATCAAACAGCCATCCCGTTTCCTATTCTTAGGGACAGTTAATGAGTCAGTCAATAGGCAGCTACCGTCTGTCCAGCACAGACGGCACAGCAAGGCCGCGCACTGCAACGGGTGCTTACCGCAGTTCAATGATGCAGCAGTCCATTGATCGCCTCTTTGCCACCCGTGGTTCTGTGGTTCCGAGCAGCTCCGTATCTGTCGGAGGTGTAGAGAGGACGGCTGATTGTATGCTTCGCTCTATTCCCGAGAGTGGCTGCACCCACACTGACACTGCCTTAGGCAGTGGAAGAGGCAGCAGCATGACCACATCAGCCATCACCGATCCCGACACTTCCGCCCCCAGTAAGTCAAATGATCCACCACGGTATCACTTCTACGTCAACTCACACCATGTCCTGAGAATTTATGCGATTTATACACAAGTTTGGTGCTTATCCCGGGATCGTCACGCTTTTGTACTAATTGAGATACCTTCTGTTGGGTAAATTGTGGTTTCATTTTTCGAATAGAGCAGTCTTTGTAGTGGTTCTCGATGTACATTGTGGTTCTATAATATTACTTCTATTTTATCTGGTTGCCAGTTGGGAATTCGAACTGCGGTCTTTTTCACGAATTTCAAAAACGCCAAGCTGAACTATCGACATCTTTAACTGCGAGACGATTGGTGAGTTGACCATTCTCTTGATTTTCTATAAACTTTATCTCCCATTATTCCAAGTTAGTTTTGAGCAACAAATTCAAAACCTATATGCTATCAAAATTTCGATCCATTTAACTTTATTGTTTCGTTGCGAATTTGTTTCTTAAACCAATCTCTTTTTTGCGCAAATGCTATCCGCCATTTCTTAACTACTTTGGCTGTAATGATTTATTCTAATCTGGTAGTTTCAGTAAATAATTCACTCGGTGTCCTTTCCTTATTATTTAAATAATTTCATCTAACAAAACAGTCTAAAGCGCATCATGACGATAGCGGTCCGTCGGCCATACCGAGTGTAGCGACAGAGACCTCGAATGTGGGAGTTAGTTATGAGGGTTACACTGAGAAAGAGAAAAATGATGAGCCACCTCCTCAGTACCTCCCCATCACAGTGCTGGAGGATACACAGCCCATTCGGTCGATCGCTTTCCATCCGTTGGGCACCTTCTACGCGGTCGGCTCTAATTCGAAAACTCTTCGTGTTTGTCGGTTTCCTGATATTGGCTCTCTTCGGTGGGTTTCCACCTCCTTTTTAGTAGGAAGACGCTAGCTGCTTTTGAAATGCTTTTGATGCACCAGCTTTGAGCATCCAAACTTCTTTATTAAGTTCTCAGGAAAACTTGTTACTTTAAGTTCACGTGCTTATTGTCACAATGAATGCCTCGATATGTATGAGGTTTTTATTTTCTCACTTTATTAGAACTATTCAATGTTCCTTCCGGATTGACACACGCATCAAGGTCATTTTCATTGTCTCCAGAATGCAATCTGAGTTTTTGCTTTCGTGCTTAGAACGTCTCCTCTTCAAACCCATTAACAGGCTTTATTTTTCAGCGGCAAATTTATGTCGCTTTTTAATCGAGAATTATTTTTTTTTAAATATTGCTGTCATTCGTATAATTAATTTTTATGTAGACACGATATCTCTTTTTAAGATTAACTTTCAAGCTTCATGTGGGCGTGATATCCATATCTCTACGTTTTCTCTTTAAGTGTAATTCTGCTTTCCAAATCCATTGCGAGTTGTTGGGGGTTTTTGGAAATTGCCTTAGAGCACAGTGCGTCAATGGTGCTTATTCGGAGGCAGTGGGTTGAGGCGGAAGGGAAACTGTAGTCCAAATACATAATGCTCATTGACTATATTTATTAACGTAGGTCGAACCACGAAGCGACGAACCCAGTGATCGTAATGCAGCGCCACAAATACCATCGTGGTAGTATCTACTGCTCCTCGTGGAGCAGAGACGGTCGTATCATTGCTACGGGTAGCAACGATACGGCTGTTCATCTCCTTCGCGTTAATCCTGACACTGGGACTCTCGTGGATAATAACTCCGAAAGCTTCATTCAACTCACACATCATGATGGAACTGTCCGTGATGTAGTATTTATGGTAGGTCATTTTTTATCTTCAGATTTCTTCCCCTCCCACTTCCATGTGGTTTTTTTGTCTTTTTACTCCTGAGCTACCTTAGAAGGATGGGAATCGAATGTAGATATCTGTTTCCTTTGATATCTCCTCATATAGAATGGTTATACTACTGTAGTATTGCCAAAAGACAAGACTTCAATAAAAGGAAAGTTGTTGCGACGAGATGTAGGTCGAATGCTGCAACCAATGTTCGACCAATTGTACTGCAATTGTAATGCTAGTAAGGAAAGTGGTTAACACTTTATGGTCGCATACCTGTGTTCACAAGAAGGAGCTGATTAAAGCATCGATGATCCTCCCATCATACCCTTTTTTGTTTTCTCGTGAAGCTCGCCTATGTCAAGGGAGTTAAAGTCGCCAAGAAAGCCAGTGTCCTACTGCCTAAAGGGACATGCATGGACATGTCTAAACATGGTCAACGATGTGTCTGTTTCATGGCTAATCATTGAGATGGTTACTAATTAGGAACCACTCACCATCGAGCGGCAAAACTCCTCTCTTCTGTAGATGACTTCCTACTCAGAGAGTGGTGGGAGTCCATCGGGTGATGGACATTCACTTCTGTTGTCTTCTTCACCGGGCCACCTGCTGACGGCTGGAGCAGGTGATTGCCGGGTATACGTGATTGACGTGGAGCGAGCAGGCATGCTGGCATCAGGGACAGCTCTGAGTAGCAGTAGTTGCTTGCGTCTTAAGTCCTCGTCGGCGGCCACGGTGCGCGCTCTCTCTGGCCATTCGGCTACCGTCTTTGCCCTTGCTGTCTGGGCTCCTGGTTCACTCTTTGTTTCGGCTTCCGCTGATTCCACTGCTCGGCTTTGGGACATTCGAGCTTCCGCTCCTGTTCTCATCATCCCCTCTTACTCCGGTGCTCAAGGTAATACTCTTCTTTTTATGCCTTGAATCTTTCATTTTTGCCGAACTCTTATTTCTTTCATTCCCCTTATTGTTCATTAGTCCCACTGAACGCGTTGCGCCAGTTACTCTGACAATTTGAGGCGTTTAGAGCAGGAAATTAAGGAAGGATTGGTGACAAGGCTCCATCCATACTGCTAGAATCGGGACGCTAAAGGGCTCATGCAGTAACTGTTCCAATTGAGAGGTGTAGTTCTAGTACGGAGGGTTTCCGCTCTTCTTTGCAAACCTTTCATACGCTTGCTTTTAGAAGCCGTACTACATTCTAGTAGGCCAAGATTTTTTGAATTTTTGAATTTCCTCTCCTCTTAACTTTAATTGCATCAGTTTCAGATTCAATGCAAATGTTGCTTATTGGTCTATCACATTGTGAATCTTTTGCTTGCCAGCGCTTTTTGTATTTAGTACATGAACACCTCTTTCTTGTGCCTGTCCTGATATCATTGAGCTTGAAAGTTGCACGTTTCAGGTCGCGCCAAAGTTTTGTGATGTATTTAGCATAAGGAACTCAGTTGATATTTCATTACCAGTCATCGCTGAACATGTACACGAATTTCATTGTGGAGATAGAACCAAAGTCTTGTCCTACTACGCCAAAAGAGGACTGCCTCAAATTTAACGGCACACTATTTGTAGGAAGTCCCTTTGCGTCAGTGAGCATGGAGGCAGGTGGGAATGTATTGGCAAGCGGACACGAGGACGCAACCATCTCCCTCTTTGACGTTCGCGGGGCACGCTACATCAGCGCCTACCGGCCGCATTCCAACGAAATTCGTTCTGTACGATTTGCTCCTAATGACTATTATCTGCTTTCCTCCAGCTACGACAAACGTGTTGTGGTCACTGACCTTCATGGTGAGGCTCATTTTCTGTGCTTAAGCCAGTAGCTTCCCCAGTTCGGTCTCTACTTTCTTTTACCGGTTTTTGACCTAATCAGTAGGCCAGACGTCCTTCCTAACTTCAGGTCTAAACTCCCTGTTAATCACCATGGGCTTTGCAAGTGAGACGTTTCTCGCCATCTGAATCTACGCAAGGCAAAGTGGTTTGCACAATAGGAATCTTATACGCCTTCTTCACCTTGTTAGTCTCACCAATCTGCCTGTAGGTTCGGTTGACAGTAGGCGCTTGAGGAAGTTGACAGCTAACATCATTTACGCATAAATCGTACTCTCAGATAAACTAATACCTCGTTACTAGGACAGCAGAATTGTCATTCGTACTCATTGTGCGTTCTAGGATTTTCTGAACATGTAAGGTAAAACATCTGTTACATTGTAGCACGTTTGGTTGTTTATTTGGAATCAGCAGGGGATTGCGAACAGTATTGAAGTCTAGAACTACTTGAATTTTGAGTCTGCTAATTTGAGGCTACATTGTCATGCCTTATTGTAGGTGATCTCTCCCAACCTCTGGCATGCGTTCAGGTAGCTCAGCACAAAGACAAAGTGATTCAGGCGCGTTGGCACCCCGGCCAGCTGTCATTTGTCACAACTAGCGCTGATAAAAGTTGCATATGTTGGGCACTCCCATCTGCCTAGTCCACGCAAGCAACTTAACTCTCCACTGCATTTAAATGGACAATCTCACCACCTTGATGAAGTATCGCCCCTTCTTCCAGAGGATTGAAAGCATCTTCGCATTCTGGTTTCTCGGTTTATCTTAACTTCTACCTGTTCAAGTGTTCATCAATTACTTTTTATTGACAGATTTTCTCTAGTAATACCATGCTTTTAAATCGCGCTATTACGCCCAGTCCCTTTTAACTGTAAAACAAAGATTTTCAATAACCCTTTGGGGTCTCGAATCTATTACATATTGACAAATCAAAACCAAAAAGTTACCTGTATACTGTACAACACGCTACAACTGTAAATGCCGAGGACAGATCGTCAGTCGTAAAACCAAGATCGATTTGCGTATTCTGCTTCCGATTGCTCCAGATCTGGAGGCTGAGGGATATCTAAAGGCGAAAAGTCCCGGGTGCGCCTGGATGAAGAAAATATGACAGGACGCTTCCTGGGTGGAGTATCTTCCGTGTCATCATTAGGAAAGGCGTCTGAAACACTAAACGGTACCTCCATACCCTCGGACGGATCTTGCTCAAACTCTCGCCTCCATTTATTCTCTAGTGCGTTCAAGTCCTGTACACAAGAGAAAAGTCTAGCTGTTCCACCTGAAGAGGCAAGAGACTTGAGATTTTCGAGTGAAAAGTCCAATTGTGGGAACAAGATAGCCGCCGGAATCCTATTTGCACGCCGTGGAGACGCATCACAACTGTCGGCTAGGGACGGATAGAGATCGAGGCCGGATGCATCGACCCAATGGTTGTCCTTATCATCAAGCCTGGAGGAGTGGCCGAAATTGCCGTTTTCAGAGGCTTCAGTAATGTCGTATCCACCCTCGTGTCCAGTTGGCGAAACCCTCTTAGCAGATGATTTGCAGTCCAGCTGCGCATTATTCCTCCTGCGGCTTTTGCCAACCGGAATTTTTAGTTCGCCAGCGCCATTTTTGGGACTAACTTCGTGGTTATGCTTGATTTGATAGCTGCCGACTTGCAACCGATCCCCCTTGCAACAGAAGTAGATCTTTGATCGACATCCTATTTTTACGGTCCTAAGGAATCAGCACCAACTACTAATCGTAAGAAGTACCTTTGTTTACGTCGGATAGTAGCATAACTCGTGTACGTGCCAAAATGATAACACTCAAACGCCACTGATCTATAAACTAGTTTATCTGCATTTGGGTAGTCTTTGGAGAATCGAACAGTATTTCTCATAACGTAGTTACTGCCAGTTGCCTTGAATCAGAATCCGATCAGCCTGATAATAAGTCAACTACCTTCATAAAAGAGTTCATGTGACTCAAAAGATCCTGAAATGAGTCGAAGAAGCGATTTTCAAATGTTTGCAAGAATTCCTTCGTCAGGTCAGCCACGACAGGCTCGTCTAAAATGATAATTGGTAAAGCTTATTGTACCATCGGCTCCCGTAGTAACGGCGTTAAATGTTTCACAGCATAAAGCACCGTCTGTCGCAATGGACGATTTAAAGTTCTCCGTGACAGCCTCTGGGGGATGATTATGTAGCATATCAAACTTTAGAACTCTCAGAGACCCTCCTGTACTAGAGGCTGTGAATTTTGCAGTACAACCGGTGGGGGACTGTCTGGAATGAAATTTCTGTGAGCAACATGTTTTATAATACTTTCTGGGTCCACGCCTAATACCAGCTCCATACTTCGCACACGCAAATTGGGCGTGTTTGAAGTCGAAGAGGGTTTTCTCAACTGTGCCCTCACGATGGGGTTGACGAGAAGTCTTTAGGTATTGAGTGCCTGTTTCCTAAGCAGGTAAGGCAAAAAAGACTTACCAATTCAAAAGAGCGGAGTGCTTCATTGAACTGACTTTGATTCCGAAAACACGCTCCCCCAAACACAGATGCGAATAGGATAGAGCAATCCATCCGATACACGGCTAGAAATGCGCGAGATTCACAAATGATAAACCAATAGCGATTCAACTATTTGAAGACAGTTTTAACCGCGCTTACTAAAAATTTTAGCAATAAAAGTTAGTTTATACTTTTTATGTGCACTTGATTTATCAAAAATTTTATCATAAGACGAAAGAACCATAATTTTATAGTCCATTGTATGAGTTTTGATTTTGCAATACAAGGAATAACGCAGAATAGTTCGAATTACCAAATGTTTCTGAATTTCAGTAGTAAGAATGTTATCGTAATGATTCGATGAAGGACACAAAAACATTGTTGAATATGAGTGGGTAAATTTAGCACTGTGTAGATATTGAGCCTTGCTTGGCCTGCAAGACATACAGCTCGTGGAGCCCCAAGACTTCCAACTAGTCAGAAGAATGCATTATGTTTAAGAGAATACACGCATTCTAAGAGGCAAAGGAAGTATAGGACCTTGACTTGACCCAAGGACCGAATTATGCGTATTAAACAAAGACTAAGCAACCGCCAAACATCAGGTGGTCACATAAACAAAGGACAACAGGCTCAACCTGTAGTGCCTATTTTCCACTCTTTTCGTTTTTGGCCTCAGTCTTTTGAGAAAGGAGGCATTCGGTAGAAAAGTGGTCGGCATTAGAATGTCATTACAATCTGCAAGGGTAGTGGTACCGGTACGATATGCAATGTAACTTTAGGACTTATTCTTGAGATCCACCCCCACGGCTTTCAAGTTGAATTTGCTCCACTTTCCTGGAAAGCACAACCTGAACAACCTAAAATGGCCGTAATTTAAATGGATATTATTGCTTCTCGAAACTTCTCATTTAATAGTATAAGATACAAGACTTAGCTGACCACCTGTGACCAGAAAAAAGGGTAAAGATGGACTTTAGCGCGGCCCAAACGTCAGCTCCACGCTGCATAAACGAGATTGCCGCCTAACTCAATGTAAGTAATGCATACAATCTTCAAACAAAGTTTACAGGCGTTGAAGTTAGATTCAAGAACACATTCGTTTGCGTCTCTCCTTTTAACTTAAATCGACTTCCAATTTAGAGGAAGATATGAAGTTCTGGTTGGACTTGAGGCTAGAGCACCTAACCATGAGCAGGATGAAAAATAAACTGACCACCACGCAATCAGGTATTCAAATAAATAATGTATTGAAGTCCTATTAGATGATCACTTTAATTAAAACGCATGTTTCGTATCTGCGTCTTCCCTTTGCGGAGCAATTTCGAACTGAATCATAGTCCTTTTTTAATGCATTAAACTTCGACTAAGGTGTGAACATTACGAAATATTTTCCAGAAACGTTCACTGCCTGTTGCATAACAGAGAGTGGAATTGAAGTGCCTCTATCTACAACTTCGTTTAAGTACCCCCCCCCCAACGCGCCCCTCAGCGGATCCTCCGCCTCAACCATCATATCCTAAAGTTCCTTCCAATTTTCATGCGCAAAAGCCCCACAAACCACAGGGCAGTGATAAATGGAGATCGTTTTACAAATTGGGAATGACGGGTGACACCTTGCTCATGTTCGCACGGGCTATCCTTCGGACTAAGCCAAAGCTGCCTTGAATATACGTATTTAGTCCCACTTAATGCCTTTTTCCACCAAGTAGAAAGACCTTAACAACTCTGCACTGCACTTAGCGGAACCCGGTGAAAAATCACAACGACAATGTAAAAACATGACGCAATGAGAAAGCATTCCTACTCTTGGACTTATCAGGAAATTAAGTAGAACTTCTACTCATGTACTCTTGAAGCAGAATAGAGCTTAAGGCGTGGGATGCACTTCATCGTGTATTTGTCCGATGCATAATTCAAGATCGAAAAATTATTCGTTCACCATAGCACTGAGCTTTTAAATTGAATTAAGCCCTGTATTTTATGGCAATCATATCTTTAATCACCTCAAACGCTACCAGACTGTAAGTAGAGCCGAGATTCAGTATTTAGGTCGAAATGGCTGCCACAGCTTTGTTTTATGCAACTAGAAATGTTTGAAGTGACCATACCTGATGGCGTACGCACGTAACGCCAAGTTCTACCAGAAGTTTGGATTGATGGAAGACCATTTCAGCTATTCGTAACGCTATAATGTGTGCTATTCATGGGCGACAGACGTAAAATCAGCTGAAATAGATTTGTCTTGTTGTCACAGTTTGTGTCAAAGGTCAGACCATCAGTTCTTGAGCCGTTCTACAACAACGACAAAGCCACCCACCGCCTTAGAAAGAGCAATGACAAATTCACAGAAATGATAGTTGAAACAAACACAATTAATTCTTGATAGGATCATACCGTCGGAAATGCGCAACAAATTAAGTAGGCAAGGACTCTCTCAAGGAATGACACCCAAGATCCGATAGGCGGCTTCGCAGCACTCTACAAGATGCTAGATTGAATGGGCGTATGCCTCCTTAAGTTCAGTTTGCTTCAATATTAATGATTGCTGAAAATGAGGGCGACTTGGGTAATAGAAGGCCAGTTTGTCCAATTTTGAATTAGATACAGCGTTCTACTCTTTAAAACTAAGGCTTGCTGAACCATTAGACGATCATGCTTCAAGGCCCAAGTGATCCGCCTCGTGCATAACTACAAGGCTGGTGCACTTCCGAATTTCCAAGTTCCCAAAGCTATTCACACATATTGTTCTCGCTTTTTTGCCAAAACCTTTGCTTGTTCTTACTAGAAACCGGCAAAGAAAGTCGAACCTCCGAATAGCATTTGAATCACTTATACTCAAGAGTCCCGCCAGAAAATTCGACGCAAATACCCCCAAAAAGCATTCCGTTGCGCGAATATGGTAAAATGTTGGGAGATCAGGCGAATAGGCCTGTTACTGAGTCTCCAAATGGCAGCAGACTGATTCTCCAATTGACTAGAAGGAACAAAACATTCCCTAACAGGAGAGATAATGAATATGATGCCAGCACACATGCCCCAACACTCCTTTCGTTGACATTTCCTCTACGCAGAGGGAAAATTCCCAGTACAGTAAAAATGAAATATAGACTCGGCATTGGTGTATGTATTACAGGGCATTCTACTCCCGCTATCAGGCTTAGAGCTACAACATTGGCAGGGAAACCAAAACATGAATCGCAACTGGTGCTAGTCACTGCATGACAAAACTCATTTCACTGTGTCAATGGAGAATATTGGCTAACATATCACTTGTTGGATTGTGGAGACTTGTCTTCCGTACAGTCAAACACAAATAAATGGTTACATGTTTTACACGCCTTCCCAAAGGATAATGAATCATAAAATTCAAGCCTGAAACAACCAACAAAAACACCTATTGACCATCTGAACAATTGACATCATCCTCTTCTAGCAGGCTAGGGACAGGATCAAATTAAGCCATTTAAGGTTAAATCATCCATCGGCTACCCGTTTTGAAAGGCAAATCAGTGCAGTAAATAGAACTTGGGCGTTCCGTTTTTACTTTTAGCTTTATTCTGAGAAGAGAACCGTAGCTAAATTATCAACTTGAACCAATTCCATCTGATAATATGCCAAGTTTCGTAAGAATCTGTGAACCTAATTCATTTGTTGACAGCGCACGATACATGCCAAGTTAAAACCTCCTCTGTTTGCAAAAAGATTAGGAATTTCACTTTAAAATTGATTTTCACACGTTTAAACTCCATTACTGAACATAACTGGACACATTTCCCGTAACCGAACAGTAAATGAAATCCAATGCCCTCTATTTCAAACAGGACGACCTAAACAATAATGTCAGAACGGTATTTTTAACCTAAGCCTACGACTGCAAACATCTAGGGTAAAACCTGAATGCTGAAGACTGATACATCTGTAGCAGGTATCAAGTGTGTGCCTTGAAATCAGCCAAGACGGTTCACAAGTGGTCCCATTCTTAACCCTTTAGCCCTACGAAATCATAGGTAAGTCGTCATATGAAACATGGTGGACCCGTACAACTCAAAAAAGTGAGGACCTCTTGTCGAGATATACGACAACAATCATCGGATAACAGCAATTCTATGGCCATGGTAATTGACGCATCACAGTATCTGCGTCTCAGCAGGTGAATGCTTAGTTTATGACTATGCCATTATTCACATGGAGTGCATTTCACAAGATTTCATACCCACAAATGAGACAAGGGAGCAAATGGACAAGTACGTGACTAATCACCCCAACTCATAGTGCTCCCGTGTCTGTACCTCTTCTGAGCAAACAACATTCTAAAGATAGCTGTGCTATGAAGTACCAACCTTTCCGCGGATAACTAACCCACAACAGTACGTATATACTCTGATGCAAACTAAATGAAAATCAATAATAGCTCAAATAAACACGACTGAAATCCTCAACAAAAATATCTCATTATAAAAGCCAATAAGTGCCAAAAAACGATCTCACTTATTCTAGCTGGTGACAAATATTAACAAATTCAATGATAAATAATACACCAAAAAGAAAATTGGTCGCTGAATAAGAAACCCAAGCAGGCTAAACACATGCTAGAGCTTGAACAAAGCCAATTCAGAGAGAAGCATAAACTCATGCAGCTTTTTTGGAAAGACGAGACCAAATGGTCATTAGTTTCCAACTAAAGTACAGTGTAAAACAGTGAATTTGAATACATACAGAAAAGAAGACATAAAGAATGACCACAAACGGAAAGTTAAAGAAATCATGCCTCGAATTTTTGGTGTAATAGTAGTCCATGAGTTCGGAGGCCCTCAAGAAGCACCCCATGATTATGGGAACAAAACCAAAGACAATTGTTCCTATTAAAGAAAGGCGAATGAGGTATACCTTGTTCTTTGTAAACGACAAGTATCCGAAGAACACTGGAATAATGCTTCCAAAACACCAGGCGTACTCCCACAATTCGTTTAGAGGAACAGAGTGCTTAGTCAGTAGTATACGGTAAGGTGATCATACCTTTCTCATAAATGCGCGTGAAACTAAACGAAATCGAAATAAAATTTCGGGGAGAATCTTCAAAACGACCAGGACCCACAAAGCGATATGGAGCGTCAAGGCCGTACGCAATCGCTTCTTAAAAAGTGAACTAAACACAAGGAATCCGGCCAATAAATGCAAACAACCTCTGATTGTATGGCTCAACAATGCGCTCTCGATGCTGAAAATCGGAACCATCAGAACCAACTGGACGAGCACCATAACGTGAAGCCATTATTCGCCACTGCCTCAGGTGGGTGTCGAGCGATATTGCAAAGCCCACCCACTCGAAGCCACATAAAACAAGAATGGGTGTACCGCTTTACTTCAAATGTTTAAAATAATAAAATACATGCAAATGCAAATCATTCCAACAATTCATTTATTTAAATTGAGCGAGTCTGAACTAAAGTTGTGCAAAATGGATATCTGTATTAAACGAGACGAATTTTATAGTAAATTAAGCCTAACTTGCCACAAAGATGTCCTGCTACTTTCACAAGAAGGAACTGGAGGAAGCTGGTGCACTAAATAGACTCATCGTATTTATACGGAGTAGAAAGGAGAGCATTCTATCAATATATCACATAGGGTACACAAATGTTGACAGTTGCTTCAGAGTTTTTTGGTTTATGAAGTTTAAACATGCGTAAGTAGCGCCTTTATTCCTCTAGGTTGGCTTAAAATTCACACAAAAAAGTTCGGGACAGGCTGCTAACATGTCTCCTAAGGCAGCGCATGATTGAGTACTCGTATCACTGTCTCAACCACCCCTCCATTTGAAATCTCTCCAACACTTCCCGACTAACCACCTCACACCAATTACAATGTCACTATCATTTTGGCAACCAAACTTCGAAACACCGATTTTATTCTTTTTTGCTTACGTTTTGGATTCGAGGTGCTTTAGTACGAGATCGGTGAGGTCTTTCAGCCGTTCTGTTGTTCCTATTGTCTCCTTACAGACGAGAGAAGAAAATACCAAATTCTTCCTATTCGTGACAGGACCGTTCTTCAGAGCCACGACACCTAACGCGCCAATAATTAATAGTAAGGAAGATTGTATAAAATCCGTTGTAGCATTTTACGCCCTACTATCATATCTGTGTACTTCAGCCTTCATAAGAGGACGTTCGCTCTGAAGAGTTTTTTTGGCATTTAAAACAACATGCAGAAAGTATTGGTGGTATTTCTGCGTGAAGTTTCTAAGTGTTGGTCCTGGGAAGACTAAACACACTTCTCAATTTCACATAGCCATCCATGAAGGCTTACGTCTGGGAGTGGAGACGTAAAGAAGGTAGTGGCCGCTCGCTGTCTGGCATTCTCACCTAGGCATTATAGAATGGGATTTGTCAGGGATTGATATCTGGTGGTATTTCGTTTATGAATAGTCTTCATAGGGAACATGGGATTATCGTGATTTCCAAAGAAAGGAACTATTTGACTCTCTTCCATCAGCAGCCTTAACAGATTTTATTTACCCATTTTCTAAGATCCCACTATATTTAAACTCGGGATCGGAATCGTTCACCTCGGCTATTAACGTATCACCATTAATCTGTTCTTAAGCTATAGAGAGCCGAAGCATTGACTCGAGAACATCTTCATACATTTTATGACCACATTTACGTTATTTTCTATTTCGCTGCCATTTTAACTTGCACTAGGAGTGGATAGCTAACACTGGGGTAGCTGTAGCAGTAAAAACAATTGGCACGGGTAGACTAGGCGTCATATGCCACTGTAATGCCAGTCTTTTTACAAAAGTCTGGAGTTAATGAGGACTTCCAATGTCCCAAAGAATTTCATCGGCTGTTGGCGTTTCTCACCCACTTTGATATTCACAAGCAGAAATTCCTTCCGGTGTAGTTAAATACGGCCACTTTGATTCCAGTTAGGTTTAGAAATTTTAATGCTCAAATGGTTATAAGCTTAGACTGGCGGTGGTGCGGTTTAACTGTGACAATTTATCTACACAAGGAATTTTTGATTGCATTATCAAGTCTAAATCTCACTCCGAAACGGTTAAGTTGCTCTCAAGATAGTGTAGTGCCTGGCTAGCGTACTCGTTATTCATGCCTGAAGTTTAAAGGCACAAAATCCTTTTCTATTTTATGGTTTCCAGATTCGACAAGACTCCGTCTTTAAGCATGACCACTTCTAATTGGCAAAACGCTTATCGCTTCGTAAAGTAGGTTTCAGGCTCTATCTTAGCGAGACCTTTCAAGAGAAAGAGGTAACTGATTTAATGCATGCATTGTTAATGTCGCCACGGATACTAAACAACACGTAGTAAAGAGAAAAAGTTGAGCCAGGTAACGTCCGATAACCCTTCTCATTGGCATAGAACGCAGACTTGTCAAATATCCTCGACGGCTGTAGTATTATGTTGTTATCTGTATTTACCAGGGATATCTCCCAAACTGCACAGAAACTGTAATGTCTTTGTCGTTCAAGTTGCTTGAAAGTAGTGCAAACAATAAAAAGGCGAAACCATTTCATTCCAGCAGCTAAGCGATGAAGCCTGACAATTCCACCTTGGGCATAGCTGCAGAGCAAGTTTACCGTTTCCTTCATAAATAGCAATTCGAATGTGGTACAAGTTCCTCTTCTACTATCCCTCTAACGAAATATGTACTTCATATCCTTATGTACATCACATCACATCACAAGTCCTTAGTTTTATGTCAATCACTCATTTATTGGGTTCATTATATCTATCACAAAGGCTATCAAGTGCTCGCTAGTGCTAAAACTGTGTCGAATTCAGCAACGGCGAAACCTAGCTCCAAATAAAATAAACGTGCACATAAAATGAGCTGGTCACAACGTGGCAACGGGAAGTTTGAACGTCATGGCAGCGTAGAGTTACAACCTGCCGGTGGGAGAACTCAACGCCCACCAATGGTGCCGGAAGAGGAGGCAAGGACTGAAAGGTCAACGTGTTTTGGTCATCAAGAGCTTTTCCAAATGGTTTCTCGGAGGAATCTTTCTCCCAAATGTCCCGACAAAATCAAGCACAGGCCGAAATTAACGAAAAAAATTTCGAATAAGGCAAATTCAAAGGCTAGTCTGTAGCTGTCTTATAAATTGGTTGAAAGAGTGTACAAACGTAAAAGCCAACAGACTGAAGGCTGAATGATGTAATAAGGGTTTTTTTTTTACGTAATGCCTAAAAAAAATGCACTGTTTGATTAGCAATTGATATTGTCTTCGGAAATCTCAAAAATAATGTTTTTTCAAACGCTTGGTGAACGTGCAGAAACTTCAGGCCGATATTGCATTACCACTGCAGCAATCACAAGTGGCGGATCAAAATTCTGCAGGCACCGATTTATCGGGATGCGTCAAGAATCTGCTGCTTCTGATACAAAATAAGTATAAGGCAGCCGTCAAATGACGAACCGAGGTCGTTTGCATGAGGCGTCCTAAAAACCGAAGAGATCAAAATGCTGTACCCACGGAGAACCTCATTGAGACTAGCGGTACGAGTGGATTCCTGTATTTTCTCCAAGAAATCGTTGAATGCTACCGGGTATTTGGAAATACTTTTACATCACAATTTCTCGGCACCAGTTGCCATGCCTAATAATGCAGCGCCCGAAGCCTTTGCAATCAGTAGGAGGAATTTTTATTTTTGACTTACAAGAGGAGTGGTGTGTTGTAGGCTTAGATGGAGTTTACGACCGTTGAGTGAAAGTACAGCCTGCAAAGACTGAAACGTCTGCATAGTTAAATGCACAGTATCAAAGTAATGCAATTAGAACTAATGAAGCAATAAAAGGAGTGACGGCAAATGGATTATCACCTCCCTACTTCGTTCCCTACCTACAAGAGCTCAACTTGGGACAATTCAGCTTCTGGTGGATAACTTTTATTTCCCATGGATCCGAGTGTAGACAAAGTCGTAAACTCATTTTATAACCCCACATTTCTGACTTGATCAACAGATGAGGAGATGACTTTATTATGCAGGTAATCAGTTTTATTGTCTCAGTTCTGATGAAGCCCACTCGAACATAAGCATGGAAGGAGACCATTTTGATAAATATGCTATGACATATGGACATTTGTGCCATTCTTTCAAGTAAGAAGCAGAGTTCAACGAATTTAATATTGTATTATCAACTATTTTAATAACTAGAAACTTTGCCATAGTATTTATGGCTTGTTTGCCTTCGCATTTTTGTTACAATACGATTCTTCATGGAGTCCGTTCTTTACGAATTAACTGGATGACGCTTCATTTTAGTGGGAAAGAGCTCCTGCAGAATGAAGCAACCGATAAACTCCAAAATTTGAAGCATTTATGCAGGAGAAATTTGTAAGCTAAATTACCAAGTTGCCACTTATAATTCACTCGTCAGCGGCATGACTCAGTTAGTTCATGCATTCAAGACAGCAATACCAGTAAGTTGCGGAAAAGTGGAACACAAAAGTTAACTTTGGTGTGAATATAGACGAAACCAAGATATTGGCAGCTACGTGGTCAATGAAGACATTTTGTGACCATGCCTTTGACCACAGCGTTGAGTTGTAATTTTCTCAAAAGTCAGTTTCGTCCCGTGGACAACTACTTCTTCCACAAAGTCCCATCGCCATCAGCGACTACCGGAAGTAAGATAAAAATTAGCCGAAAGCAGCCAAT
>UYWX01000174.1:0-29797 GCA_900622495.1 Hydatigera taeniaeformis
GGAGTTTGGGGGAGGGGGGGTGTGGGGTAGGAGGAGTAGGTTTGGAGACGTTGCATTGGTTTCTAAGTTTGTATTGAGACATCTGAAATAAAAGGGTGGTGGAGGGGGAAGAGGAAGGAGGGCATGAGTGGGTGGTTGTGGCTCTTCTTGCGCCAGTAGAACCACCAAATGGAGTGGAGGTGGGATAGGGGAGGGATTTTGGGTGGCAAGGGCATGCTTACGGTGTGTCTGCGGGGAGGCTCGATTTAGGGGTTTATTTCATCCAACACCCTTCCTGTTGACAATGGGTGTGCTGAGGTATCTGTGCTGGTGTCACAGGTCGCATAAGCGTCAAACAGCTGTCATTCATCAGCAGGCATGCAGTCTGGAGCATGTGGGTGGGAGATGATGGGCACGGTCCCTATGATGCTGGTAGAAGTTTGGGGGGACTTGCAGATCGCGATAGTTTTGTACGTACCTGTACAAGTATTTGTCTCACTGTCGCGATTTGCTTCCGTGCTTTCTTTGCTGATGTCCAAAACTGGTTTTCCCGCATGGTTGAAGTTTGTTTCAGGTGCTGTGTAGTAGGGCTGCATCTCTGTGTGCCGCCTTTGCTTTCCTTTGGCACAGGAGTAGGGAAAGGTGGTGTGTTCTTTTATGGGAACGGAAGGTTTTTGATATTGTTTTATACACCTCAGATGCTGATTACCAGCGCATGAATGGTGGATTTGGTGCGTATGTTTTACTCTTGCATTGGGCCACCCTAATTTATTTGTCAACCACGCATGATTTTTGTAATTAATAATCTGAAAACGTAAGAGTGAGGAAGATGTGCGTGGGGTTATATAAATCCCTTCTTTTACCTAATTCAGAGTACTTGATTAAGACAAGGAAAGGGATCTAATGGTAGAAATCACGGGTCAGCTTTGTGAGGCCGATTTAGTTGTACCTGAGATTGCCCAGACTTTAATTCTGGAAGAGGAGGAACGAGTCTGTCTTTTTAGGTTTGACTGCTGGCATCTGCTTGATTGGTTATCCCTTAGCATCATCAAGTTATGTCGTGCTCTGCTCTGCCGTGACTTGTGCTGGGCCGTGGCGTGGTGTGTATTGCAGTAAAAATTTTTTTGTTTCGTGTCAGGTGCGCGGATAGATCTAAGTAGTAAGGCGGGCTTGTTCCTCCGTCAACAACCTGTCCCATATATGCTTGTATGTCTTCATTCGATCTTGGTGTGCTTGCTGAGTAAAACCAACTACGAAATATGGGATTTATTTTTACATCTAGTAGAGTGTGGGTGACTATTATAAATCTTCTTTTTCTTTAAGTCATCAATTTAAACAAATTACCTTCTCTGTACTCATGTTTGACCGTCCTAACTTTCGTCATAAGACATGGTTTGCCTCTATTTTTTTAAATTCAAATCCAAACGTTGGTTGCGCCTCACTCATAGCAGATAGTAATG
Organism: Hydatigera taeniaeformis; assembly: GCA_900622495.1. NCBI lineage: Eukaryota > Metazoa > Platyhelminthes > Cestoda > Cyclophyllidea > Taeniidae > Hydatigera > Hydatigera taeniaeformis. The sequence goes on from UYWX01000174.1 coordinate 1,440, forward strand.
ATGGTAGTAAAAGTTGTTTGATATGACCAATTTCCAAGTATCGGCCTTCGTTGCAGCACTTCACATCCTTTTGAGGTGAAAGCTGCTTTTGAATGGTATAAAAGTAATAATCTACATTAACACAATTGTATGTCTCTTGCGGAAAGTACTAATTGAACGTCTCCAGATTTGAAATGCTGTTCAAAATGGTTAATCCAGTGAACTCGTAGAAATTTTAGCTAAAGTGGGCTTCGAAAAATTACGAGAGCCAGGCACTTACTTGATGCAAGCATAAAATTGAGTTTAACATGCTTTTCTACTGTTCAGTCCCAATTTAGCATCATGGCGCTGGCGGAATCGTGACTTCTTTACCGGTATTTAGCTCTACATTTTAATATTAACTCCGGTGCTGCAAAACTTTCTACTTTTATTAAATAAGTAGCGAGTTTTAACTCCCCACAAGAAAACTATGCTTATAAGCTATTTGCGATGCCCAAGTCTCCTTATGCAATGTTTCTGTGGTGTCAAGGCATACATCTGGAACATCCATAGCATAAAATTGGTTTTTACTCTAAATATTGTGAATTATTTTGTCCCTACTTATGATATGCATTTTCAAAACGTATGTTCCCTTCTTTTTATCAAGTACTTAACTATCGTTGGTTGAGGGAAATTTAACATTTGTGCAAAGGATTATTACTGAATCTTGAGGTCTTAGTTTACGTAAGCCAGTTAAGAAGAGCATTCATTTATTGCGCATTGTATTCATCATGCTGACAAGTCCACTTCCACAATTATTGCAATCAAATGAATAATCGAAAAGTAACTGCTCTCCTAGATTTTGAATTGAGGACATTGGAACCCATTTTGGTGTGCCATCAAGCAGTCACTGCCAATCAGTTCATGGGCTGTGTGAGTAGTCTACTACAGTAAAATATTTAGTTCAGTGTCAGAACCAAGAAAAGTCAGTTATAGTTCTCCAGTGGGTAACTTAACTTTTGTAGATTCCAAAGTGCTTTTGTTGCATAATCATTAAAAAAACTGAGATTCATACAACTGGGATCAATTATTAAAGACTGCCTATCACTTGGCAGTGCAATTCTTCCACAATGTAGAGTGCTCTGCAAAAGTTCTTTCTATTTCACTACGCAGGAGCTGCGTTGTACACGAGAGCATGGGGTTAGCCCTCGAAGAGCAATGCACATGCTGTCCGTTGTTCTTAATCTTTCTACCACTTGAAACTGTGCGGAGGAAGGTAGCACCCACCATATTGGTGGGCACTTGAGCTACAAAGGCACAATTTTTAGCGACGCTTTGGCTGCACAAGGAAAACGAAACGTTGAAGAGGAAATGCGCAATAAAGTGAAAGCACCTTTGCGCTCTGGTCGGGTTTTCATCCTTACAAAAGTTGAAAAATTGACTAGCCTAGTGGCTTTTCCTATGATTTAGTTGAAGCTTGCAGAAGCTGGGATTACATTTTAAAACAAAATATGACCAAGAAATTGGCGTTGATTTAGTCCAATGCTTAAAAATGCACTTTGCGACAAAAGTGGAGGTACAATCAGAGACAATGTTGTTCCTTCAAGTAGACATTGGCGAGAAGAAATCAAGATCCAAGAGCCAATGAGAAGAACTGTCACTTCAGTAGCTCAGATTAATACTGTTATTTCTCCTCCTTTGTCTTAATCATACCTTATCTGTGTTAGTAGAATCTAAAACTGAGAAATAGTTAATATTACGAGCTTGGAGAACTGAGATGGATGAGACGTGGAAGATGAAGTCCCTTCCTCACCCCCCTCCATCCTGATGGCTAGTAAGCGACCCTTAAAGTGATAAGTTATGCTGCAGGACTCTGAGCAAATATTCGATTTCCAGCCTTAGTTTAACGACCTCTCCCTTACCCACTACAGCTGACATTCTGGCAGATGTGGTTTGCAACACCCCATCTATCGATTGCACAATCCGTTATTCACCACAAGTTTTATGGCATTTAATCCCAAAGGCACCGCGAGATATCATAGCACAATTGTGAAAGTAAATTCTAGGCAAACTACCTTCCACCTTACAGTCTTCAATTAGATTATGTGGGCGGCTCTAACTAATTTCCTTTCTTACTTTATGTCCGTGCAAACATGCCACCTCACCATCACGCAATTCCAACATTCCTGTCAGTCGGCGAGACACGCAATTTTCCACTCCTTACGACATATTAATGCTCACACTGGACACGCTTCAATTATGTTTTAAAATAGGTGTTTCCTTTTTCCTAATAGGTACACACCGCCGTTACCTTATACTTCCAAAAATCGCATACACCTGCGTCTTCAAAGTCTGCAGCACCTCGGCTGGTGACGAAGGTGAGTGAGCTCCCTCTGATCGGACAGTCTCTCAGCCGACGAGATGATGGGAGGTTCAAAACGAAGGAGGAGTACCAGCCACGCGAGAAAATGTGTTGCAAGACAAGTAAATTGATGCGTTTCTGTGGCTTAAAATACAAATAGTTTACAAGGGCACACAACTGGTCGACTTGGCATTAAGTATCATAATTTGTCATCTAATAAACCAAAATTTTGCTTCATTGGACTGTCTTGCTGTTTTCTTCCTTACTCTGGGTTCGCGTCTTGCCAAATTCGGATGGTGTCTTCCACATGGGTATCACTATGACCCTCACATTGGGACTCCAAAACGGGCACTGGAACAGCGTGCGACGGCCAACTACAAGTTGAAGCTAATCAGTCCAAATGCATTGTATCACAGTCCAAACTCTCAGCTCCTCGACAGACCGACAGACTCATTTTTTGGCTATTTACAGCACTTCCGCCCCCCACATTTAGTGTGTTTAATGCAGAAAGCGATTAACGTCAATCGCTTGGATCACAACCTTTCGCCATGTAAAGCGATTTAGTGAACAAACTTTCAAATAAAATGCCCTCAACTCATAAAGGTCATGAAGTCCACACTAAACGCATAGCCGTCGCCTTCCTGCCTCCTTTTCTTGCTTCCCTTCAATGCGAACGATGTGGAATTTTAAAATCACAATTGTAGACGCTATGCACCATCTGTGGGCACATGTGGCATTTCCTATCCCAATTTTTTGTCCTCCTACCAAGATAATTCGTTGTAATGCGTGGTAGAACGAGTATTGGCATTTTAATTGCCTTTTATAAGAAAATTCTGAAGTGTATTCGCGAGTGCACTAATTTATTCAAGCAGTTGAAAGGGTCGTCCTTAATAAAAACGCTCGTCTACTCTTCAACTAACACAAAGAACCGAGCATGTTCTGGTTAAGTGGAACAGAAGCCGCAAAGCTCACCTTTGCACCAGCGTCCTATGTGAGAGCAAATGTTCTCGCCGCATCCAACTAGGAAGCGGAACCTCAGCCCTCACCCGTAGCAGAAGATGCTACTTATTAACGAGCAAACTGGCAAGCCATGCATTGATTCCGCCCAAAGGTCGTGAAGCCGAGGGTCATAGGTGCCCACATCGTTCAGCACATAGCTAAACAAAATATCCAAACACTGCATGAACGCCTGTCATTTCAGCTGTTGTTTTATTGTCAGCGACCATGTGCTTATAAAAATTGTTTAAAACGACTTAATTTTTTGCAAAAGTAAATGTTAAATTAAACAAAATATTTGTGAAATAGTTTTGCACAAAACGGAGCGCTTGTTTTGACAAGGGCTTAGGGAATTGGAAGAGAATCACTACAATCATGCGCATTTTTACCTTAGTGCACTTTCTTAAAGGCTTAAAATCTAGGCAGCATTTAAAAATAGGAGGTTTTGATTTATGCCCCACCTTAAGACATATTTCATTTATCAATCTAAAAATTCTCCCCACTGTCAGATTCGATCTCTTAGCTGTGTGTGGTACATAAGAAAGGAAAATTCCGAAACGGATAAATCCTTGGTTCTTTCAGTTTAGACTTCCTTAAAATACTAAGCTTGCTGATTGACTGGTGACAGGCATCCAGTCCATCTTCAAAATTAACCATCACTTAAGCCTTCGTTAGGTCAGACCAAAGCCATGCATCACTTGGCGAAGTCTTCGAAATTGTTTCATCGAGCTTATGTCTTCTCTGACTTCTTTTTTGGTGTTGGCTATACCTCCACTCCGTGGATTTGGCCCTTGAAAAGTGGTACAGTAGATGGAGAAGTCTGCAGTTTCGGCTTAGCCGTACGCTTTAAGTGTCCTCCTTTGTCAAGACGAATAAATTTCCATGCATGAAATCTCATCATTTTAAATGAATTGCATTGGATGCGATGAATTTTATCGTTAGTCACGATATTAATGGACCTAGCCCAACGCCCACGTTGTGATAAATTATGCGGAGAAGTATGCACAGCCAGCATTTTCAGAGTACAAATCTTGACAAATGTGTTTGATGTTTGAAAGTTTTCTTTTGGACAACTTGAGTTGACACCTCCAATACCTCTCCTTGCCAGCTTCTAAAATACAACGCAAACTCTATTTGAAGGCGTAAAGCTACGTTCAACCTGTAACCGGAAATGTCTTCATTTCGCTCAAATCAGAATTATCGATTTTCGACAGTTGAGCATCCGTCACAGTTATCGATTTTTCTCACATAATTAGGAAAGATGTTTAAAGAAGAGGAGATTCAATTTGACACCCTCTTTCGAGTTAACAACCAACACCTTAGGATCAAATTCTAATGATTTATTGGTACGTCAGGATTGGCTAAAAATAAATCACAAAAGTTGGGTGGTTTTTGTAAAACAAAAATGTGTGAAAATTATTTTCTGCATAAGGGACGACAAATTCAGGGATTTTTGCATAAAACACACATACGTGATCGAGGATTGCTAAGCGTATACATTTCATTTGCATTTCTTTAGCTTAAGAGAGCGCAATAAAATCACTTTGGTGCCAAAAATTACCCATGCAAGCTTTAAGTCACTTCATCATATAGGGAAATGTTAATGCGCCCGTACAAATTAAAAAGTATGATGGTTATCTTTACCAGTCACGAGTGGAATAAATAGTAACTGGATGAGCATGTGAAGGAAAAGTTACACCTCACAGGTCTGCATATTAATCCAATCTCGTAATGTCTGTCCAACTCAGCCAACAGGTTTCACAATTTTTTTTCAAGTTCTCTATAACGATGCCATATTCAAAATAATCGAGCATGCTTCCGTCAAATCACTGACAACAGGCGGATTTGATAAGTTCAAGGATGCATTGGCGGTGGGTTCGACTGTAAATTAAGTCGTTTTTTGTTTATGCCACATACGTCATGCTAACAGCCATCAATGATTGTTTGAACGAAAACTTACTAGACGTTTCATTCTTCCGCTTGTAAACATTCCTTCATTTGAGGAATGGTGGTTTGGTGTTGGTTAAAGAGACGACTTAAAAGATTTCCGCTTCAGTTTATAGAAGGCATTGCCTTAAGCGAACAACAACGGTTACGTCAGTCAAAGAGTAAGCTTAGCTAAATTCACGAGGAAATGCGCCATTTCACTTCGTTTGAGTGTCATCCTCGATGTCTCAGGCGCCAACCAGTGCAATCAGCCTCCAAGAGGAATGCAAAACTGTGGCACAAAACCCAAGGAACCATCAAAATTACACTGGAATGTTAATTTTACTTAATTACGATGAGTACATTGCAAAGGTTTGGGCGAGGTACACAGGAATTGTGTCCTTTGCATTAGCAAAAGAGTTTTATTTGCTGAACGCTAGTGGAAGGGGAAAAGTGTTTCATTATGTGTGCATTCAGTACATCTAATGCATTTCGCATTTCGCATTTCTCTGCTCTCCGAAATATCGCTAAGCAAAAGCAGAGTTACCTTTTATCCCAAATTCATAGACTCAACCAATCAGAGCTGCTCTTCACATGGACGAAGTTTGCCACCGTTTTCGCCAAATTGCTGGCTGGAATTAGAAGATGTGGGTTGGAAGGCGAAGTGGATCAGCGCCATGGGTATAACTGAAAGGTCATATCATGGGTCAGAAATACAACAACGGTGCTGAAAACGACTGTAGAATTACGATCACCACTGCAACAGAAGAATCGCTATTGCTCAAAATAACCACCGATATCATCGTTAAAGAGGAGCTCCAAAGCCAACTTTAAACCAAAATACTTTACAACGTAAAAATAATGCAACCGTGTCAAAAGTTACTTTGATTTTACGTAAAATGGACGGCAAAAATGAATGTAAAAGTGGTGCACAACATTCAAGTAGGCGGCAAAAGTGCAGATGACGAGACCAATGAAACCGTCGTTGGCACTGCCATAGGAGTGGGCAGGCGACCGATGTTTTAGCAAAGCAATTGTGCACACATTTATTGCAACTCTCCTCACAATTCACCTTCAGTGGCCAGAGAGCAAAATGGCGCACCACTGCTCTTGGAGGATAAAAATCAAAGGTAGAATGGCAACTTTTGTTAAAGTTACTCATCAGAGAATGTCATATCCAAAGATTGACATGAGTCAGTTGTGAGACCTTGGTTTTACTCGTGTAAAAAAACCACATGGCAAAGTAAACATTATTCCAACGGGATTTGTGGTTTCAAAAATATTGACTTTTTCTCCTAACGGCATAGAGGAGGCCGTGTTTTATCAATTGTTTAAAGTTGTCTGGCAATATTTCCTATCCCTCTCTACGGCAACTTCTTGGGACGTGTTGGTGTCGGAGAGCTGCACGCAACTGTTGCCGTGCACAAGCTGGAAAGTATAACTGTGTGCATGTCGGTGCGGCACTTTTTATCTTTCTACTAAAGTTGGGTGATTTGTAGTGTGTTTCCTCAGTCATTCCCTTGTCCTGCCCTACATCGGAAAAAATTTCAGAGCCTCTAAAACTCACTGTTGCAAATAGCCTTTAACTTGGCTGCTATCCTCCACGAGGTCATAATTACCCAAAATACCAGAAATGCATGAAAGCGAAACTACTCTCCGGGCCTTCAGAACAATTGGCAGACAATACAAACAACATCTAAAAATGACTCTTCACTGTCGCCTGATCAGTCAAATCAAAAGTTGACAAGGCTCAACTCCACGCTAGCAGATGCCAGCTCACAACATGTACTCGACCTTTACTTGTAGTTTCCATTGTACAGATGTAGTTGGAGCCTGATTGCTTTAGAAGTGGAGGCCAAGTCGCCTCTCATTATAGTTGACAGAAAATGATTGCAAATGTTTGCGCCAGTAACACCTTCAAGCAATATCTGACACGTGGACTAAACAACGACAGACCTCCACCCCCTCAAAATTAACAAATGACAAGAGGTAAAAATGCCTTTCAAATTGATTTTTCATCTCCGAAATTTCATGAAAGCAAACCACTACACACCGTGGAATGAATGGGCTGCATCACGGTGAGATGGCTAAAAGGGCAGTTTTTTATTGCAAGTCGTGAAACTGTGTGATGATGGCAGACGCACGTCTGTGTGACTTGACGTAAAAGTGGTTACGCAAAAGGGAAAAGAGTTCTTTGAACTAATCTCCATCACACACACACACACTGACATTTACATCTTGTGTATCGGTGGTCCAATTGTCCATTTCTTATGAGTGAAGTGCATTTTTCACCAACACTTCGCTTCTGCTTGTACAAAATCCCTTCTATTTAAGTAAAGTCGCTTTTCATAAAACAGACAACTCTAGTGCCCGTAATGTCGTTAACACTGAAATCAGGATGATTTAAAGAGAAAAAAAAGAAAACAATTTCCTCGCTGAATGCGGACCTCCCATTTCCAGCCACAATTTCTTTCACAGTGCAGTCATGAAATGTCAACTGGTGATTTTATTAAGCTGACAGCCTAACCGAATTGATCGAGTTTCAAGTGTCACCAGTGTATTTGGTCGTGGTGAAAACATAAGATCATAAAGTTAGAATCTCGATTTGGACTTGATGCAGTTACTTGAATGTCACCTTTTCAATCACTTCTATCAGGTGTAAACAAAAGGTGATCGCCGAAATCAACAGACTAGATCTCGGCTGCATTGTTGATGAAAATAAGAACCTCATCCACGGTGGCCTACATGGTGGTGCTATCTTCAGACAGAAGGCGAAATGCTGCACAATCTTCCAAAATTGGTAATGGGGTTGGGTTGGACCTCTGCAGTGACGAATCGCGTTGGTGGATTGTCGGAATTTTAACCTCCACTCCCCGTTGGTCGGGTCGGATTTTTACAGGCAATTGAAGCGCTCTCCGCCGCTGCACTGGTTGTGATGACTTTGTTCACCTATCGAGAGCTGAGGAAGGTGGTCCGTCGCACCAGGTCATGGAAATTGGTGTTAGTTTAGTAGAAAGAGGCACTTTTGCAAGACTCTAACGGCACAATATTCGGACCAAATTAATTCATTCCATTCCTCCATCACTATGAGCTTGCAATGCTCATTTCGAGGCGACAGTTAAGTAAATTGAGTGATGCCTCCTGCGGGTGCATTAACTCCGGGCAGAGTAAATGCGAAAAAAAGGCCAAAATCTAGCTAATCGTATAAATCACAATTCCGAGTATTGTCACGCACAGCATAGTGTAATACTGCTTTCTGTGTTTATCCAAAAAAAGCTTTTAAAAACGAAAGTTTCAAACAGTGCTCCAAATTGTTGGCTGCATCGGTTAGCGCGGGCATTGAAAACACCGGATGAAGCTAAAAACCAAAATCTGGTTACTATTATTTTATCTCCACATTTCCTTCTCTCTCCTCGTTTTCCCAGTATTTATTTTAACTAGTTGAGAAAGTTTTAAACTACCCGCACTTAACTAGGAGGACTTTTCCAGTTTGTTTGTGCAAACGGTGTGAACAAAACCATTTCTGTCCTCGCCTTCTCCTCTGCCTCCTCTTTTTGACCCTTGGCATTTAAAATTTGGCAGCAAAATCTGTTACTTGCATTAGAAGAACACTTCCGGTTTGTGTTATTACACCCGCACATGAAAAATGGCCTGGCAGAAGCCTTGTAGCAGCCTACTTGTAACATATCCGGCCACTTCTGTAAACCACAGGAGGGCTTCATTTTTCATTCCAGTAGAAGGGCTATGGTAGCAGGTCTGTGCCAAAAAAAATTGTAATTTTTTTCTCCTTTATGCTGCCAAAATGAGCAATTATTTAGAATGACTAATTGAGCAGAAAAGTGGCCGCTTCAGAAGCCTGGTGACAGGGTAACCGAACTTTCCCTGTCCTTCCCTTTACTACCACCTCAAATTCATTTTGAGGACCCTGCGTGGTGTAAAATTACGGGTTTTCATATTAACAACTCTCGCTAAAAGCACAGCTACACGCATCGCCTTCTCTCTTCGTCCTCATGAACAGGAGGACGACGTCCAGAGGCGGCGATGATGGAGATCTTTCCTGCTTAAGCAAAGCTAATTCGGCTTGCTGTGGCAAGTACGAGGAAGAAGGATTGGCGGTTTACTCTCCTGTCAGATATGCACTAATGCACCTGATATTTACTATTTTTGCGTGTTTTGCCACCATGATCGCAAAATATGTTGTAAACACGACTTAGGTGATGAATGCATTCTTCACTGCGTCTCTCGAAGAGAACGAAAACAAAGTAAGCACTGACACATTGTAGTGCAGGATTTCGAATTCACGATGCCTTGTATGATGCCATCTGTAAGGCTGCTTGTATTCGAGCTGTAGCTCGTCACATGATTGTTTAACTTTTATAGGTAATCTTGCTGTCCAGACACACAAATAAATCTGTCTGTCTGGTACCTCAGGGCCGTCTCTATGTCACAAAGGGCATGCTAGGACCGATGAATGATTTTTTGGATGCCTTGGTAAAGGTCAAGTGTTTTGAAAGCGCCGCCAAAGGACGGGGACATATTTTAATAGTAATGATGACGCCAAGCATACCCTTTCCTTCCATTTTGAGGCATTTGCACTGCTTCTCCGCTGTAACAATGCCTGAAGTAGACTCATCCAACCGTTTCCACCGGATTTGCAACAGCAATTGAACGCCATTTAATGAGCTTGGAATGTGTTGTGGATTTGGCACATTCAATACTTCTGTTGTGCAAAAAAGTATCGTACTGGAGAGCACTGTGTTCTTCTCCTATGTGAGAAGCGCTTTTATTTCGGTCTCGAATGTTTACTTCGTTTTGCTAAGCAGTGACCAACGCATTTTGGTTTCTACGCATTTACCCAGCCCCACTTATTTCCCTCCACTTGAAAAATTGCTTCCTTTTCCTTACCTAAACAAAGTCATTCCGTTACCCTCATCGCTTCAGTATTCAGAGTTCGTTTGGTAGTCATAACGGACCATCCGAATGCTAAGGAAGGCGAGAGGTCTCGAGGCACCGCAAATCAGAGACGTCAAACATTAACATTTTAAGCCCGATCGCTTGTGATAGTGGTGGAAGTAATCGACTCACTATTTTGCCCATAGTTCTCCTCAATGTCTGACCTACTGCTCAACACACCATAAGCAAGTTTATGCTCTAAGAAAGTGATAAACTTTTACAATTAAGTCACCATAATTTAGCAAATCTGGTGCCAACTTGGATTGCACTTTGAAATGACGAAATGTCTTAAACAAGGCCACCGACGTCTCCACTTTGTTGACGTCTTGCAGTGGAACGTCGCCCTGCCTGTCCGTTAGTTTTCATGTCCTCTGTCCCACTAAGGCAAATCAATGTGGGAATGTCCAGTAAACACAACTTCCTCCGCTTCCAGATTGTTGGGCCTCTCGTAAAATGTGTACAATTTGTCTCAGCTAGCCAAAGTACACAGACGTGAAGTGCATTGAAGACTTTGGTCTTAGACATTTTTAGAGGAGGGTAGCCATAATCCAAACATCTGCATGTTTTGATAATCAGTCGGCGGTGCACAAGGCAGTTCCCCTTTTCCCACCTTTACTAAGCGAGAAAAATGGAAGCATAGAAAAAAAAAGTGGATTGAAGTGTAATTGTTTTAGGACTTTTGGCCCCGCCTTGAAGGGTCACACCGGATTAAATGGTCATGGCGTAGCTCATATGAACCAAAAGAAAATTTCCATCCAAAACGCCTGCTTTCAGTGTTTTGGGTGTGGCGTATCCGTTTACGATGTCCAATTGTGCAATCAAAGCACACCGGAAACCATGACAACAGTACCAGCTTATTCAAAGTTAAAATTTAGTACAGAAGGATGGCGAGGAAGCGTCTGAGGTTAGAGATACTAAAGCCACTTTTGTCACCTCTGCTAACCACGGTAATGGCTGTCTCCCCAAGTCTGTTAGAGTTGTTTCGCGGGAAATTTCTTCAAATTATGGCACTTCATTTGCCCTTAAATTGACAGTAAATGAGGTAAGAATGATAGCCAATGAGAAATTAGCAAGTGCTATTTTTTTCTACCTAGGTGGTGGTTGCAGGATGCAAATCAAGAATTTTAGCTAAAGAAATTCATTTCAACGATAGACAGCTGTATGGCTTAGCCCACCAACTCGAGAGAATTAACCGCTTCTGCGTCATTGGTGTGGTTTATTGCCCGTTTCCAGATGACTCAGAGCTGGTTACCAATCCCAAAATGAATGCGCGGAGTTTGATGTTTTTGGATAAATTCTAAATTCGAAACATGACTAATTGGAGGATGTTTTCCCCGCACACCGTTCCGAGGTAAGAGCACGGAGATGATTAAAAGTTGGCTGCAAAAGACAGAAGGTGAGCCTTGTGTGAGTTGAATCTCGTCAAGTTGCCCTGTGAAAGAGTGAAGAGGATCACAAAACCAACTCCTTCAATACTGTGTGTCTTTACGTGAATGTTCAGAATTCGGCAGAAGGGTAACGCCTTCTCCCCTCAGACCAAATTGTAGCCCTCATTTCTCACCTGATTTAATTTATCCATTCGGCCATGGCTCAGCCATCGTCAGCAGCGACTTCGCTGCGTCAGGTTTTCCTTTTCTTTTAAATTTCCCTTTTATAACTAAAGTCATTCAAATTGCAAATCAACAAGGAATTTTCAGAGCAGGAGAGCATAAATTACATTATTTGTACTCATAGCTATGTTTTGTGGAGTTCTACTAAACACTTTGCCGGATGTGTTTGTGAAAGGAAGTGTTTTGCTTGCCGATGTAATATTTGGTAATTGGAATGCTTTACTTGGACACTTACTGACCCCTTCCCAGGCTATGGGCTGGCGTTTGGATCTAATCAAAATGTATTTTGAATTTGTTGGTTTGCAGTTCAAACTGGGATTGGAATGCCACTTTAACTGTGGCTGGAAGATTTTCGCTTCACGAACCTTTCGACCTAATTTGGCTATGGTTTCAGTTATCCGGTCGAGAAGTTCCTCCTCCTTCTCCTCAAAGGTAGAAATGGTGTATATTAGGGATGTAGGGTTATGAAAATAAGACAAGCTCAACGAAACAGCGGTGTCAGTTATGGACGGGGAGGAACGGAACGTCAATTCTCACTCTCATGACTGCTCGAACCTACTTATTTGCTGCACGAAAAATGTAGCTATGCAAACACGTGCTTCACCTTCACTTCTTTACTCCTGTTTAGTATTCTTATAACGGACAGTCATTCGACATTGTTTTTGTGCTTTATCGTCTGACAAACAATGACTAGAATCCATCAACCACTGGTCATGTTCGTACTTTTGTGCGTTTACCAGGCGGGAAATGTATTTACGTATCTACGTTTGGAATGTTGGATAAGTAAAATAGATTCCTGTGTAATTGTAAATCTAACCAAAAAAAAATAATCTGGTTCGGTCATTCACTCCTCCCCTCCGGACATGCTATTCTTTACACGTTAAGGCAGCATAGCTGCACTTTGCCCTCTTCGTTCTACCTTTTGCTTCAACACTGTGGAAAGAACATCCACCAGCAAGTGTGGGTGCGTTCTTAACCGCATACCTCCTGTCTGCACCTAAATCACAAAAGTATAAAAGCAGAACAACCATTAGCTTAGTTTGGAACGCAAAGTACACTTTCTAACGACTACTGGAAGAACATTTCCCGCCTCCTATTTTAGCTAGAAAATCTCATAAGCAGTCGTTTATTTTACAAAGGCAACTAACTTTCCGACGACATCTGGACTCACTTTACCTCGCACCAAGCCTTGGCTAGCAACTGTCTAACGGCGTGGACACACGAAATTTAACCCGCCATGGTGGTTTCAGGGTATTTTTTTGCATACACCCAATTCTTTGTGTGCTTACTTTTTTTTTCAAAATGATTTAATGGTTGAATGTTTACCTTCTTGTTTGACTCACACCCTTTTTTAACCTGACAAACGCCCTCACGATTCACCAACACCAAAGTTTTTTCTTGGAGAAAATTACTCACCAGTGACGCAACAATGGCCTAGTTATTTCAGCGCAGCTAAAACAAACCCGTGACACCTCTTTATTGCAAGAACACGAAGGGTGAATTTAAATTCGTGCAAAAAGCTGCACGAAAGTTCAAAATTGTTCCCTCATCTCCATTGGCAGTTAATATTTGAACGAAATTTTCCGTGTTAAGTGTCTTTTGTCACGCATAAAGATGAAAAGAATTTTCAAAATAAAGGGAATGGAATCTAAAATTTCGTGCTATTCATTAATTTTGCAGGTCTTGTTCACTGCCGAAGGCTTCAACAATTCTAACTCATTGCCCTCCCTGCGTTAGCGTCTCTAATTGTCTTTAGAGGAAAGTCAGCGAGTGAAATGAATGGATAAAGGAAAAGCCTTTAGTGCTTGCCAAACGATAGTTGTCGAATCATCATTTCATTTGTTGTAGTTGTGGAGGCGTTGGTAGACACCTCATTCAAGGGCAAACGCAAGCGCAAGGAAGGCGAACAAAAGCTGCTTGCAGAAGTGGACCACATAACTATGTGCGGGAGACGGTGTGGGTGGATGTGGGCACGGCAAGAAAAGGGTACCTGCTTTGCCATCACAACCTTTTATCCAATGCTACATGCATTCACTGTGCCAAAGCTCGGTCACCTTTGAATTTCCTACCAACCCATTTCTATGTGTGCGTGTTTATGAAAGCTGGTACGAATTTGGCGCGCTAATGATGGCAAGTGTTGTTGACCCATCAAGGAATGCAGATTGCATTCACTTCCATTCCCACGAACCGGACCTCCTTCCAACTGGCATTTGCTGAAGTCTTGGTGTGGAGAGGTCACAGTCCTAGTTGATGTTAACACCAAGGCGAAATCTTTTGGGCATGCAGCAATGATTTGAAAGTGTAGACTAGAAGGATAATTAATAACCTGAGGAAGGAACTGGGAGACCCTGAAACCGATTGCTGCGTGTTAAGATGTTTTTACTGCCATTCACTCTACTTCCACAGAGCCTATACTTTTGCATTTTATTGTCAGAGACAAATTGCCTATTTAGTTAGTTTCTTCGTTGGTGCACATTGTTATAAAAGGCTGCATCTTTATCTACTGCTCGTTAACTTCTTGATTTTATTGCCCGATTCTCGTTGATCCACATGTTTCAATCGAAATTGGACTGCTGAAGGGTGCGATAATGTGAAGAGACTCAAAAAGAGACACCTCGATGGTGGATTGACATCCAGCTTTCCATAAATCTTAATAAAGGTGTGCATTTTTTGGTCTCCTCTATAGCGAGGCAGCGTTTGAAAGCGCCACATCTATAATGCTGTTTATTTATTTATGTATTTTAATTTCCCTGCAAAATTTAGTGAGTATGCAAAAGTTAATTGATTCGGAGAAGGCGTTTGTGTCACAAGTGATGAATTTCGGTGTGCTTGCAGTTGTTGGTCTCTATAATCATTGCCTGGATTGTGCTGCCGTGCTGAAGGCTTGGGGAGCCACTCGTCCCATCCAAGAGGAGGGGTGAAGTGTCCACATAATTAGCCTAACTGTTAAACAAAATGTCAAATCATCAGGGCACTCAACACATCAAGCTGTCTGATAGTCACGTTTCAAAGGTGATCAACGAATTCGGGGTACAATTAAATTTGCCTTCAAAAAGCACCAATAAAGAAGGTGAAAATTGGCGGAAATGGCGAGAAGGTGGAGGCGAAGAGATTAGCTAACAATTGGATTCAAATTACCCACTCATTGTGTCACACTTCTCTCCTGAGCGTCAAATCAGTACGGCAGTCCAGCGACGTGTACAACATCCACCCTCTCTTAACCGAGGAATGGTTCGGCACCTTTTACTTTTCTAGTGGTGGTGGCGGTGATGGTAGTAGTGGTTAAGAAAATTTTTCCAAAGTATGGCATGTCAAACTAGTTTGTTTGCCTATTATTGTCTCTTGAAATTGCGGAGGGAAAAATGGAAAACGTGTTCGGATTGTAGAGTCGGTAATTGCTATGGTATGCAAATCAGGTCCGAAGTGGCGAGGCAGTTCAGAAAGAAGTGATGCCCATTTGGGTGGACCGTCATATTTTTAGCGCATCAACTTATCTGCTGTAAGTTATGAGTGAAGTTAAAAAAAAAACATTTTTTTTACTAATGAATGGATGTTTGCGTTGCAGTGGGATAACACATCGTCCAAGCTCACTGTTTAATATGGGTGTGTACGAGGATGTGACTGCGATCCGCCAGGGACCACCACTGCCACCCTTTTGCACGCCCCTTAAGAAACTACAAACATTGACAATGGCAGGTCCGACGTCTGGGGTGCAATTTGTATTTTTTTTAGAGTCGTTTAAAGTTGTAAAAAGCGAGCTAATAAAAGAGGTATTTTGGGTTTTTCTCGTTTAACAGCTCACCACAGTCTACACCAGTGAATGGATACTCAAAACTAGAAGTGATAAAAATTTTCCCAATTCCTTTAGCCCTCAAAATTTAAAAACTAAGGTTATTTTGAAGTTCGCCTTGGAAAAAAAGATTATGGCATGTTTTGACTGTGTTTTACCTGTCAAGGAAATAATAGAATGTTCGTGTTTTTGTTTTACGTGCTCATATTCGACAACTCAAGACGCAAGTGTCTGTGATCGCAGTCCATAAGGCATTTGCTTTCTGGCGCTCCTCCTATCACATCAAGCTGTTTAGACGAGGTCACTTGCCAGTAATGCAGACGGCGACACAACTCTCTTTTCAATTACTGTCAGTGGATGGGCTCGGGGATGGCTCGAATGATTTCCACGTCCACGCCCTTTCATACTAAGTACTTGTTCGGGCTTACGTCTGCACCCTTGTATTGCCAAACGAGGTTCTTAAAATTGTCATTGCCTGTCAAAACCACGATTTCAGGCGCAACTTCTGTCAGACTCCATGACATTTTTTTGGTCTATAAAAATTCGATTTGTTTATACAATCCGTCTACAACGTTGGATGGTGGCAAGAGGGCGGGACGAGTAGGTAGATAGGCAGATTGTTTACTAGTTTTGGCAGGCAAAGAGATGATTATGATTGTTGACATTGGCACCGTCGATAGCATGGAAAGGTAATGGCCACATGGACATTAAGATCAGTAACTTTTGGTTTTATGGATGTGGAATTCGCCTCTCATTGGCGAGCAATTAACGTAATGGCCGTGAGCACTTTAAATGGCTTATTGTTTACTTCAGTGGACGTTTATTGAGATAGGACGTCTCGCCGGTGCCGACTGTAGTTTTCCAGCGTTTGATTAGACGTTTTTCCTTGAGACAACTGATGTTAGGCTGAGATAAGGCAGCGGGTGATGATTGTGATTGTGATGAAGTCAACGTTTTAGCAGAATTCTTTTTGTTTCTTGCACAGCGTTTACTGGGAGGTCGTCGCAATGGTTCAAAGAGGCCAGATGTTTGCTCTACATCCTTCCTGATCTAAAATATTTATCTCATGTCGTTAGTAATTTGTACATGAAATTTTCCTTCGGCAAATTCGTGTAAAAAGCGTGCCTACATTCAGAGCCATTTTTAATCAATCTCCACTTTAAGTAGTGGTGAATTCTACTGGTTCCCCTACGTCACTATTGGGAGATTTGTACGGAGAAACGCTTTAACTGAATTGTTCAGTGGAGAAGAACTTTCTTTCCTGCAAACTTACACCTCATTAACAGGAAGAATATGGGAAAGTGGTCTGCTCACCTCATGAGAAAGTCATACGTCAATCTCTTCCCCCAGCTCTATGCGCATTCATTAATAATGGCAAATGACAACTACGATGGGATCGTTGAATTGGACTTCTTCGTTTTCTTACGGTTAAACGTATGTTGGCAACCAGTCGGAGAAATGAGGGCTGTAGTCCTGATTTTATCAAAAACATGTGTTTGCCGTCATATTAACCATCGTGGACTTTGGATGCATAAAACCGGAAACTAAACCAACTGAACCGGAGAAGTCAAGACCACAATGCCTCTCAAAGCTTGACCACCATTTCCAATATCTAGGAGTCAGACTGCCAATCCATCCTACCAACGCACAGTGGCATGTTTTTTTTCTCGCTACAACCCCTGCAGGTCATCAACAAGACTGAGGCCTCCTTTTTTGGAAAGAGCAAAACTGTTCAATAACTACCCAGATTTCCATTTTTTGGAGGAGCATCAACAGACGCTTGGGTCCTATGGAGCCCCGATGCAGTGTTTTTTGGTTTTTGAGGTATCAACGTCTTCCCACCTTTCGCTCATCCAAGCCGGCAATCAAAGCAAACATAATAAGTCCACTTTTGAGTCACAGCGTCTCTTCGTTATTTGTCACCCGCTAGATTTATGATAGTTTGGGTTCCGGGTTCCTCTTCCAACTTTTTGCATTATTACCCATAAATCTCCGGCCAAAGAAGTTTGTAGTACCATTTCCCATGATCAAGAGTAAACTGTCATGCAGAACTTTTAAGTATCAATGTGCTCTCAACTATTTACGTCTAATGTCATCACTTGTCGGTCTTCATCAGCTACGAAGGCATTCATCTGTCTTTTCACCGACTAACATAAACATCCAAAGCATGCTCCATCTTAGTATGTGAGTATTTATTTCTAATAAGCGTCGAATATGCTTTCCATGCTCCTTTCAAGCATAAAACAGCATCTGGTCAGTGTGCCGATCTTCTCTCGTGGACATTTGAATGAATAGGCTTGCGTACAGTACCACATGGTCGGCTTCGTTGGAGTTCTCTACACTTACCCCCCTCAACGTGTACGAACATGGAGAGCATCCAGGTTGGTCGGACATGCTCTCTTATGCGCCTCTTTTAAATCCACCCCTACGCGAGCAAATGCCGGTTAAGCCCGTGCGCTGTGGCCAGGCTTCTCTTCTCTACGGTGGTGGAGCAAATAGAGTTAAAAGCTACCGATCAGCCAATCGGAATGGTGCGGTGTACAGCAGCAGGACTCGCCTGCCACAAGTGCCCTGCACAACTGAGTAAATACTACTACCTAGTATTTATCAAATTGATTAGCTTATTGAATGAGAAGGTATGAAGAGGTAATGATAATTGGTATAACGCCGCCTCCAGTCAAGTCCTTTGTGCTTAATCACTTCTCTTTCCTCACTCCTTCCAGCGAGCCACTCAATTCACAGTTCCGGGATCTGCATCATCTAACCAGAGGATGTTTGTTGTGGACTTCAAAGAGGTCGTAGGCTAAGCACGTGGGATACTCCTTCCTCAAATGCGATTCGTTTGACGAAAGAACCTTTCCCACAGGTTGGAACTGAAATTTGCTCGAGAAAGTACTTAACGTTTGGCATGAAAAGAAGCAACAGTAACCGCCTGATTTTGGCATCAGAGAAGCGAAAAATAAAGTGGGAACGCTTAGAAAGGAAGTAAATCTTCCCTCTCTTACCCTTAAAAGGCAAAACTTTTCCCAAAGTCCCAATTCGCATAGCCGCCGTCAAATGAAGTGTAACTTACTGCACAAATTTAAATGCATTTAAACTTTGCATAATAATTAATTTTATTATTTAAAAGGACTGTCAAAGTACAATTGTTTACTCGCACTTAGTTGTTCAAGCTCATGGGAGAAAAGGGTTGCCTTCTTCTTGGGTTTTTTTGTAGTGACACCACTCCCAATCTAAGCGTTGTACTCACAACACAATGCGTGTGACGAGTGTGACACGCAGTGTCCACTCACTTGTCATGCAAGACTGATTAGGGTCAAAGGAATGGAAGAAAGTGTGTTGCAGGTTCTTTGGTAAAAGAACTTGATGCACGCCTTTGAAGTGTTATAAAGCCGCAAGCACATATTCCCAAAATAGAGACAATTGTCTCCACACCCCAACAACGAACCATCCAGTTTGTGATTTTAGATTTTGTTGTAATTTAAATGAAGTTTGCACAATCCTTCCAGTCGCCCCTATGTGTCATTACTTACCAATCCGAGAGACTGATATTCGAGGACTGGAGAAAAAAAGGAAACTGCAAGACACTCACTACGAGGAGAAATGTCAGTCTTCACTTCGCTGTATATCGAAAGAGTTGCAAGTTGACGCATAAAGGTGTCAATTTTACGTTAACGCTGTTTGTGAAATAACGTCAGAGCGAGTAATAACAAAAGGGACTGACGTTAATTTACTATCCCCACACAAGGACTTTACGCAAAAGAATTTCAAAATTCACTTCTACTAATTTTATATTTTGACATAAACTATTGCTCCCTCAATTTAGCCTTTTGTATCAGGCTGTGTAAAAATAACAGTGTCAAGATCTGAGAAAGTATATTATTTTGGCGCCTAGTGATTGTTTATTTAGAAGTTTAACTCTAAGCTGTCTTCAATCCTCGGAGCCTTCAGCTACCGTCTCAATGTCGAGAAAAGCCAATCTGTTAAATCGTACGTTAAACTCCTACGTCTTGCAGGGCGACTGGAAAAAGGAGAGGACAGACTACTTTTTCTTATACCATCTTTTATAAAGTCTTATAGCACGAAGTCAAACTTCGAAAATCAAGTTCTCAGGCTTACCCAAATTGTATTCATCAGCCTCAATGCAACATTCAGGCTTCTGACATCAATTTTTAGAGTATTATGAACCAGCCCGAAATTAGGTAGTTGCTTCAGCCCTCTCTTTTCCCCTTATTAGCAACATTTTTGAGATGATTCACACTGCACACAGCTTAATTGCAATGCTAAACATGATCTAATAAAAGACTTCGGGTGCTCATTTAGTCGAATTGGAAGATGAAAAACTGTGAGTCGGACGGTATTTCAGGGAAAGCGGTGGGCTATTCTTGAACTATTTTGGAAAAGTTAACAGTGTAGGTGATTTTGCTTCTAAAAACTTTCTTAAAATTGGTAGCTAAGGCAACAGATTTCGTAATTTCATCCTGAAAGTGTACATCTATCACTCCCTCAGTTAACACTGAAAACTCGCAAATACCATGAAGGATTTAGTAAGTGAGCGATCAGATCAGGCAACGGCATGACTTTGACTTCGGTGATCAGCATTGATGTCCGAATAAAAAAAGATGCGATGAAGGCGTTATTAGTACACTTTTGACAATCAAGCAGTTCGATCCCTCTAGTTGGATGACACAAAGCCAAAGTCAGAGAGAAACGCTACCCAATGACGAAGGGAGTAACCGTTTAACCCACAAGATCAAACTCCATCGCATACGCACGCACCGTGCGAGCCAACTGGAGAGCCAATCAACGATAAGCACCGCTTTGGACGCCCATTAAATTCGCTCGACCGGCCGGTAGTGGTCCAAATACGCAACGCCACACGCAAGTGGGGTGCCGCAGTACCTTTCAAGGTGCAACAGCTTTCATCCGAGCAGCTCATCCCTTTCTACATGCTCAATCTTGCAGCTATGAAACGTTCAAAGTGGATGTTCATATATATTGCGTTGATTTGTTCCACATTGGTCAAAGCAACAACTCGTGAGTGACCTACCTCTCTCATCTTGTATCTAGTTTATAATTTCTTGCATGCGTTTCCTTTTTATGCCAAACCTTATTGTCCTGTTCCAAACGAGATTTGAAAATTTTGCTGACAAACACTTTCATGCTGCGCATTGAAGCACTTGAGTTAGTTCAGTACAAATCAGTTGAGAAGTTGACATTTTGTCACCTCCTCAAAAGTCTTTTGTTCTTCCTCTAAGAGACAACTTAGTGGGGCTCTTCTAGTTTGGTTGACTAAGAAATTGGTGCGAGCTTGATTGACTCCAATCTCGTCAGTTAATGGACTTCAAGGTTGTTTAACCGTCAACTTTTATTCCAAATTAATGTGATCAAATCATAGTTAAGAAAGGACTGAAATGGATGCAGAAAAATAAACATCACTTTTCTAAAAGTAGGAAATCCGGTGAAAAGGATTAGATGTTAGAACATATCGAAGCCATTTAGCAGCGGTCAGTGAATGTGAGGCGCACCCCTTCCTACTGCCTCTCATATGGTCCAAGATTGTGTGGCGAACCAATGACCCACTTTGGTGATTTAGCCGAAAACCGAAAATCCCTTGATGTTTGCCATCCTCTCAATAAATTGTGGTCAGATCACCAGTCCATTATTGAGGCCGCACTGGATGTACAATCCTTGCCGCAGGGTTCCTAGTGTTGGGGTTAGGCTAAACCTTGCTTCAACAATCTCTCACCGGTGCTTCAAATTTAATTGAGGGCAATCCCCGTGATACTAGACCTATCAAGACATGACTAAACTTGACAGGTCCCCTTTGGCAGCCGGGCAAACAGACAAGGCTGTAACTTGCTTCGTTTGAAAATGAAAAGTAGATCTCATTTGCTTTCCCTTTACCAAAGAATATTGCAATCGTTTTAAATTTGGAACTTTTAACCGGCGGAGTGGGTATACGCAAATCCAGCTGTTTAGCCACTAACATCCCCGGCGAACCATCGCCGGACGCTGCGGGCTATTGCATTCCATCTCTCTGCCAATATGAGCGTTTGGAAAAAAGGTCTTTGAGAACCATAAAATGAAGTTCCAAACAACTTTTCATTGTCTTTTATTGTCGTCCACTTCTTCAACCCAATTATAAAGTAAATACCATGCAAACAGTAGTTTTTTATCACCTTTGAATTCTTCAGTGCCTAAATGCCAATCAGCTACAGAGTCCATTGGTAAGGCGATTGTTGGTTTGAACATCCATGGAGTACAGCCTGAAGAGTTTATTTTATAAGCACTAACTACTCTGCACTCTTGGCGCAAATCTTCAAAATCACTTTGAGAAAAAAGGCAACTGCTTTGCCTTAGCCCAAATCATCTTTTTACAAACAACTTCCCGCTATGAGAAGCCAAGCAGGGTCCACTTTTTTCCTTCCGATTTTGCCTATGTATGACTAAAAATATGATAGGTTTGAATGCATCCTCCTTTGAAAGGTCAAAAGTACGGCCAATTTATGGAGGAGCTATTAACACCAAAATGTCATAAATTACACAAAAACTTGGAGCCTGTTACTGCTATCAAGAGAAAGTATGTCTTCTTGTGAATAACTTAGCACATTTCGACACAGGAAGTGGTATTAGTTGGGCAGGCAATTCCAGAGCAGCTTCCTACACCCCTGGTATGGACTAAATCGAGAGAAGGGAAACGGAAATGCCTTTGAGTCTCTCCCACTCGCTTGCTCTCTCCTACCTTCTCCGATATTGCTTTGAAGGGAAAAAAGGACTTCATCCAGTCCCTGGTTGGGTGTATTTATCTGCACCGCACATCTGTGTACTGCGCCTCCGAACTATGATGAGGGAGTCATTTTGCCTGATGTCACATGTTTTGAGGCTCACAACGATAAAACAGACTTTCTCAACGCTTGCTTGCTCATGGCAAAGCAAACAATGCCAATCCCTAAAGTGATGCTACTTTGAATTTAGAGGGTTATTTACTAGTGCTGAAAGAGGAGCATCAAATTCACCAATTTGAAGGGCGCTTTTAACGAGCATAACTTCAACCATAAAACTCTGAACTGTCTATTGCGTTTTCCTCTCACGGAACGAAGTCAAATTCTTTTCGATCCAATCAAATGAGGTCAGAAGAGCACAAAAATGCTCCAGCTCTTCCCAAAGGGAATTAATTTTCTTTGAGAGTTTGGCTATTTTATTTGAGAATTTTTTGGGAATGGCGTTTTTTTGTGTTGAAAGATGTCAAGAAAAAAATACATTTCCTATTTGTGAAGGAGGGTGCATCTTTATTTTCTTGAAAAAAAAAGAGTATAAGGGAAATAAAACGTGGTGTTTATAAATTAGGACCGAATTGGGACATTCCTTTCTTGTTGAATCGCAACTATGGCCTAACGGCGATGAACTCTGACCTCAACTTTCCAATGGACATCACTCCACCACCCAGTGGACAGCTCTACTCGGTGCCAGCTCAGACCTTTTTCAGTGACAAGCAACTCCCAAGTGATTCACTCTACATGCAGCTTAACTTTCAACCCAACTCCTCACTCTCCGAATTCTACTTCCTCACTATTCGTGATCCCGACGGAATTTTGCGTTTCTCCCTTTCCATGTACAAGGTGAATGCTTACAATAAGTGCTCATCGCCTCTGTACGAAAATGCATAAGGACGGAGAGTAGTACATTGGAATGTGTGAAGAGGTGTTTGCATTAATTGGACAAATTTTCGACAAATGACTGTTTTTTTTTGTAAATGTATTTTGATGCAATTACATTATCACATTTCTCTTTCTTCTTTTATGAAAAGCGACAAATTTACGGGGTTCAACTGCGTTACAATCTTCTGGATTCCAACGAAGGTGAACGAGTAATTGATTTTCCATTTCCCCAATCTTCCACCAACTGGAGGCTAGGCGTCATGATTAAGGCGAATTCCGTAAGTCAATTTTGCAGCGTTTTTGACAACAAGATGTGCCGCCTTCTTAAAGTAACCGACAAAAACATGTCCGAACACGCCAGCGCTCGTGTGTCACGGTTAGCAACACACTGACAGTGGTCGACGGAGGGGGGAAGAAAGGGGGATTCGAGGGGAGATGGATAGCTAGTTCTGATTAAGTGTGCTTTGTGTGCTGGAGCCGAATGCCATCAATAAAATCTCACAACATTTACTGATTCATCGGGTCGTACCCAGGACTTCTTACATAAATGATAGTAGTATTATGACTCAAGAAGGCTTGCCATTCCTGCTTCCTTGTCAGAAGGACTCGCGTTAATCCTCCGTCTTTTCCACCCTCATTTTCCCCTCTCACCAGCATCCATTCCCTCCATTTTGTGCCATTTTTGTTTTGTGAAATGCTGACAAAAAACAATTCACCAATCATAGATAAATACATTCCGTTGATTTAATTGTGGTGAAAGTCATTTTTTGGTGTTAGTGTAAAAAAATGGACGACACATGGGAGACGAGTGTTCCTCCACTGCGTGCTAGGCAATTAATAAATTTACACTATGCACACTACGCTGGACTGTAGCAGCTGTTGTGGAGTGTACGCCTTTATGGATTCCGAGTCATTTCCACTCTTCTGCGCCCACTTTACCTGCTTAACAAGCACCGATTCGGACATCAGCTTGAGGCAATTGATTGGCGCCATCGACCTCGGAAGATCACTTGATCCAGGGGATTAATGACATTCAGTTTGGACTATTTTTAGGCTTTGTGTAGGATGCGTTAACCCAAACAAATCTTTGGATTGCCTTGTTCATGCTCGTATCCTTCGGTCTTCCCCTCCTACCCTACCACCACCACCTAAAAAATTTTTGATTTAGTTGATCAGACGTATAACCTTTGGTTAAATGCCATGTGAAAAAGGTTTTTAGGTTCCTCTTTTTATATAAACTAAATTTCTGAAAAAAAAACATTCAGAGAGCTCTCTTGCCCTTGGCGTTAACTTTACTTCCCAAGCCTACTCTTTGATGCCGGTCAGTTATTTGACGATTCTTGAGGTGAGTGAGGCAGAAGTGGCAGAACGCCCCTCCTAAGGTAGATGTAGCACGTGGAGAAGACCATCACTTCTCGAAAATCGAGAGGTACTTTTTACCTCGACGAAGGGAGTGAAAGAAACCTTTTTAATTCTAAAAGGAAAAACGTATCATCAGCTACCGCATATTCATTTTGCATCTAAAAAGAGATCAATTTGTCTGCAGAAGTCACAACTCTGTGTGCTTATAAGATGAAAGACGTAATTGCCCACCAGAAATTGCTGATTGGAAAGAGTTGTTTCCAGCTGAGATCTATCAAAAGTCTGCAAAAACATTCTCTCCCAGACACTCAGCCAAGAGCGGTGAGACAATGAAACAGAAAAAAGTTCAATTCTTATCTCTACAATGGGAAGCTCAAACTTTATGCCGTGTACTACCACTGAATCTAATCGTCAGAGTTTCGACTTTAGACAGGGGAGGACAACCAATTCACTGCCTTTTCAGCCTTATCCATCGTATTTTTTCATTAGTTGTCTTCTCCAATCTTCCCACATATTCTCAGCAATAAATGATCATTATGCGAGGCAATGACAAATGATCTTAAGCAATCAAAGTCAGCTAGAAAAGTAGGAGATGGATTTTAGAACTACAGAGACAGAGCACTTGATTAACAATGAATGTCTCTGGCTACAGTTCATGTCTTAACTGCTCCAATCGACATGATACATAAAGTGGTAATCAGTTATTGCCTCCATAATGCCGCCCCAATTGCTTGAACCGAAGGTTCTCCTACTGATGAGCTTCAGTAGCGTGGAATCACTCTAATCCCATTTTAGGTGGAATTTTTCACAAACTGTCCACGAATACAGCTAGCACCGTTCCATGAGGAGCGAGGCGTCAAACTGCTTGGCCGACCGTTGTTTCGAGATGGAGCATCAGCTTTCCTTCTCAACAACGGACTTCCATCTAATCCTGCCTATTTCCAGGTTGGCTCATTTATATTGTTTGAGATTGTTTTTTTAAAGAAAGCATAACTTTGACCACTGAAGCGAATTTATACTTTTACTAAATTAATTGACTGATGTGCATCGTTTTTAACTCCTTTCAAGAGCAATATATTTCAGTCTTGTGTTTAATAGTAAGTAAAGATTAAAATCCCTCTTTTTGTTTCTTCATGAAATAATCGCATTATATTTAGGGTGTTCTGACGGAATTCACTTTCCACTCCGGACCAGATGCACTGCTTGCACCATGCAAAACTACAGAAGTAAGTTGTTTCTAAAATACTCGCTTTAATAGTTTCCTTCTTTACGCTTTACTAAACCGAGAAAAATCACCTTTAAAAAGGCAGATGCCTTTATAATGGAGCAAGTGAACATTCAACTTGGAGAGTCATTTAGCAACAATCTTTACTGGGGTTAAAAGCTGAATCCACTTGGTATTTTTATTCACACTGTTTCTTTCATAAGCCACTCGACTCAGCGCAGTTATGACGTGATGCGCTGGCCACTTTTACTTGTTCGTTCATACCTTTTCAAGCCTTATTTAATAGCCGTTTTCTTTTACTTTTCAAAAAAAGTTTCGAGAAGAAAGTGGTGAATCCTTGTACACCTTTGATCCGGACTTCGGCAATGTGCTGGTAAGTTTTCGTGGGGTCGGTGTTTGATTTAACCTTTGATGTCATCTCCTTTTTTTACTAAATGTCATAACAACTGTCATTCGAGAGGTGAGCATTTTTGAAAAAAAAGGTGCGTGTACTGAAGTTTTATTGCCCACTTAGTTTATATTGATGCCTAATTTCGGAGACTTTGGCGGAATAAAAGGGTTATGACGGATCTGTATGTTACTGCTTTAAATGTTAGGGTTTTCTATGCACATGTAATTAGTCTTTCTCCTGTTGTATGTGGGACTGCTATCAAATGAGTCACCTTTTCCATATGCCCAGGTAAATTCTGCCACTAATTCTTCTCCCCAAGTCAGTTGTTCCTATTTTCCCATCATCGATTTGACCGACGGGACAGTACGACTCTTCAGTCCTCTCGAAAATGACATCTTAGTAGACTCCAGGGTGAGGGATGGAACCGCATACTTTCCTAATGGAACTGCTATGCACCTTTGCAGAAATTTTGTCAGCTTCGATGAGGATGTCCAAACAGCTGTCGTTGTTGATCTCAGCAGTGGGAGTGTGCGATTGCAGGACACGTCGAATAAGATGGATCTAGTGCACTCAAATATTACAGTAGGATTCCCCTTAGTTTACAAAAACCCCAGAATTCGACCCATTTTGGTCTGGAGAAATGTGACGGTTCAGGTGGACACATGGAATGGCATGTGGATGATTAAGCTACCAGGATCCGACCAATTCGAGCGTTCGGTCAAACAAGCGGATGGAAACATTTTCATGTCCTCTGGGGAAATTATATCAATTCCACTAAAAATCAGGAATCGCAAATACATCCTCACTCTGGAGCCAAATTGGGGAACAATCAGTGTCTACACGAAGGCTACAGGTCGTATTTATGGTAGAGTGAGTTATGGCTCCAAGGTCACAAGCTCCGATACACCAAAAACGACGGATATAATTGCAGTTACAGAATCCAAAACAAAAGGCGTGGATATCACAGTTTTTACCAAACCAATAGATCCATCCAAAGAAGGTGGTGATGGATGTCTCTACGTGCCGGCTGTTGATTTGACAACCGGGACTATCCACTTGTATGAGCTCAAACAAAGGAGAGTTTTAATGAATAGTGAGGTGCGAAATGGCAGGGCTTATATTAACAACAGTTCTGCGTATAAGATCTGCGACACTTTCGTTTCATTCGATGATCTGACAGCTTCCACCACAGTGGTAAACTTAACGAATGGAGAAGTGCTGTTGTTAGACGGAGCCAAAAATAAAACCATCCAGAGATCAAATGTCTTTTCAGGACTCCCACTAAAGCTCAACAAAACACGTCCTGTCGTGACTTGGAGAAATGTAACCGTCAGAATTGATACCCGCAACGGTGATTGGCTAGTAGAGGATCCAAAAAGTGGGAAATTGACGAAAGCAAAGAAAGTAATAAACGGAAAAGTTGTGCCACCTGATGGAAATGCCATACCAATTCAACTTAAGATACACAACAATAACTTCGCACTTATACTTGAACCCAGTGCAGGGCGAATAGGTGTATATAACAGGTCCAGCGGAATGTTGTACGGAAGAGTACAGTATGAAGCACAAGGAAAAAAACCAACACAAAATTTAACTAGGACACCAAGTTACGCCACCTTTGTTCCTTTACAGCCGAAAGAAAACATAATAGAAAATGGCACAACGAGGAAAATAAGACCGGAGAAATGCAATAAAAAACAAACGTTGGAAAATAAATCTATAAAAAAGATATCGGTGACGCAAAACTATGAGGACAAACAAATACAAAACCAAATATATAAAACAGACGAAAAACAAAGAGATATAAGTAGAAATATAACGACAGAAGATGAGGAGGAGATTAAAAAAATGTGGAATTTAACACAAAAATACACAAGCAACATAACAGAAAATAAAAAAGAGAGAGTAGAAAAAAACAATAGAGAAACAAAAATTAAAACAAACCACAACAAAAAAATAATAAGGATAAACGATATATCAAAAGAAAACAACACAAATAAAGAGCAAAACGAAGAAAGAAAAAGTGAGGAAACAAAAAAAAGGAGACCAAGAGCCTCATCCCCATGGACTGATGCTGCAGCGTCGACGACTGAGACGGAGGTGACACCTCCTCCTCCCGATGTG
>UYWX01000175.1:0-29760 GCA_900622495.1 Hydatigera taeniaeformis
TGGTGAGCATAGCTCATGTAAATGCATAAAATAATAACATTTCCTTTTTCGATAGAGCTCATATAAGTTCTTCATGTGATAATTGAGACAACTTTCTTGAAAATTCATCTCATTTTCTTGCCCTAAAAATAGTCCTACCGCGCTAACTTTAACCGCTCCCATTAATCTGGCGGCACTTTTACTGCGTGACTTTATGGGCCGGTAGATCAACCACCTGTTTAAGAGCTTTGGGACAAACTATTCGTTTGGTCCTTTCCAGGACTCTACGCTCTGAGGGGAGGTATTGCTGACGTTTTTTGTCTCTGTACGGTGGGTAGAAGATTCTTACTCGATTTTTTTGCTTCTGGAGGTAGTTAATAACAAGAGATTAGCCAGTGAATGTTCCAACCTTCTCTTCGACTAGATTAAGTTGTGATACTGATATGCGCATCCGTCGACTGATTTGGCGACGTCCTTAACTGTTGACACCTCGTCTCACGAAAACAACTGGATCGGTCGGTTCTGCAACATTTTCGGTATTCAGATTAATGGGAAACTAAAAGGCGGTTACTTGTATGTTTCTGTCGTTTCTCGTCGTATGCCTTATTTTCGCCTCTCGTCCAAAAGGCGCATCTAAAGCAGCAACTGTAAAACAGAAAGGGGCAATTTGTGTGGTGGTTAACGTCTTTCGCGCCTGAGCTTGAATGTGCAGACCACCCTCATGCACTGGCATTATCTTTACAATCCGTCACGGTCCGTTCTCCTTTCTCACTTATGCTACGCATTATTGCATCTTCTCCTCCTCTGGCAGTCTCGAGGAAATAAACTGCACCGCTTTACTCAATCCGCGTTTTAACACCTGCATTAAGTGCTCTCCTCTCCCATATTAAATAGCATTAAGTGAAAACATGTTTCCTTGTGAAGGCATTTGCCATATCCTTGATGATACTCAAGAGAGGGAGCATTGCTGTTCCTTGATAAGGCCTAATAAACCGAAGTCCTGAAAGGAGCGGAGCGTCGTGAATGCACGGGTCCGCACGACTTGACTGCAGTCAAAGTGGACCATTCCGGATTTGCCTTAGACAAAGTAATTAAAACAGCGAACCAAAATATTGAAGGAGCACGTGTCTGTCACCACCTAACACTTGGCATTTTCAATTACAAGTCAGCTAAGAGGTCATAAAAGAAAGCCCAAAGTGGCGATCCCCTCTTTATTGGTTCCTCTTGAACTTCAAAGGTGCACCGACTTTGTTATTTGGCTTGTGAGTGGCTTTACCACTCGAGCCTAATTAATTTTACTTCCGTTTAGGCTTAAAACGCTTTGATTGCCTAATTTTGGTTTCGACTGTGTAGACATCATCCAGTGAGACCAAAAATCTAATTGTTTTTTTCAACCTTTTCCAATGGAAAAGGTTAGTCAAACCTTGTCGGAATGGCAGGGTAGAAATCAATGCCCAATTTGGTCCCTGAGGTCTTCGAATGGTCGCCACTTTCATGTGTCTGTGGGGTTGGGAGTTGGGTGGAGTAGATTATCTGCCTCCTCGGCCCTGCCAACAGAGCGACTATTCAGGAGACCCACGAAACGCCTCGAATGGGTTTGTGTCACGCGTGTTCCCCTTTAGTACCGATGTTGCCTCCATCTAGTCAAATTTCCCAATGTTGACGACTGCATGGGATTGGACAGGCACTAGACCGTCATGAATTAGTAAAGCAAAGCCAGCGGCCAGCTAATACGAAGGGGATGCGATGAGACCAACTGCATCGCGCCTTCCCATCGCTGAGGCGCACGGAGCTTCGCAGTATAAGTGTGCTTTAATTAATCATTTTATGTACTTGGTGTAAACAGTGGCGCTCTTTTTTTGCGCTTTAATATTAATCCAAACAATCAAATCGAATGGATATAGAAATACACTGTAGGATTGAAGGCGAGAAAAAAATTACGCTCCTCTGATGGGAGATGTGGTGAGCAGTTAAACTTTAGTGAAGGCTGTTTGGGGTAAACACTTCGAAGTGTTTTGGTACCGAAGGTGAGATCGCAGTTACAGTCGCAGTCGACCTCATTGCCATCGACGGAAGCTGCAGACCACATTGAATACTAATGGGAGTCAGTCCGTATTCCCCGGCGGAAGGCAAAAATGTGTCAGAATGTTGCTGTTAAGCTAAGGAGTCATAACACAAACCACTTCACTTTTATCGCACCACAAAGGAGACATCATTCTGAGGCGTCCAAAGCATGCTTAGCTTACATTAAATATTTTGTGCCTCTTTGAAGGTGATGTGGAGGGAGGAGTGTGGTCAGTCACACAGAGAGACTCAAAACGCAACCAAGCGTATCAGAAATGCGTTTTACTTACAGCTTTTGCCCGGGTTCCCTACTTTCGCCTTAAAAAAGGCACAAAAAGAGGCGCCTTACTGTTTAAACAACAACATTACGCTGGTGTCACAATTACGCCACACGGCTTAGTAAACTTCACTCACAGATGTCTACTTTCTCATCAGGGGTTGAATGACACGGACATGTACTCCTTGTAGAGGCAAAATTTCCAGTCATGCAGACACGAAACAGCTACTGCTTCGAGTACTTAGTGACGAAGGCAAAAATGCCTCGTCAGCGCACCTGTTGCCCCTTCATGCAGCGCACGCTGTACCGAGTGGCGCGAAACCTGGCACGTCTTGATTTGGGCTTCTCCTGTCCCGACCTGGAGGGTAGCTCGAGTCCCACCTCCACTGCCACACCTACGCCTACAATGAAGCGAAAGGCTTCGCCTCGAAAGCAGCGGCACCATGGTAGGGAGCGGCGACTGGAGGAGATCAGACCCAGCTCAGGTGGTGTTCTCAACTGGCTGGTTCGTGGCACTCTGAGTCGTCGAGATCCTTCAGATACCCTCTCTTCTGCACCACCCATGCCTCGCAGTGATATCGACAACGAGACCCTAAACGAACAAGGCGACCCAGCACTGCTAGAAATGGAGGTATGTGAGACCTATTAGACCAGTGCTGCCATGCTCTGCATCAACGACTTTAGGCAGCTAACTCGTAAGTGGTCCGCTATTAGCAGTTGGATGCTTCAGAGTCAATAACGTCTGATTAAAACGATGATAAGACCTTCAGTCGTCTTTTATCTGTGCACTAAAATTCACTTTGGCAATGCATTACCTCGCAACAGAGCATGATGAATTGCTTGCCGTGACTAGACATGATTGCTGCCTTTAGAGAAGAGTAAAATTTGCCCAAATCGACATTATGCAACTCTTTGATAACACTCCTAGCATTAAGCCAAGTAGTTTAGTTTTCTTTTCGACGTAAGCTATGCCTTAAAACTAGCGGATGAAATGACAGTTACTCAAACGAACCCTCATTGCATAATCGAGGCTTCAAGTGGTATTTCACGTCTTCATTTGTAGGATTTACGCAGGTTTAGCGACTGTCTGACTGCACTAGCATCACTCTTAGCGCCCTTCCCGTGTGAGACACTTAAAATGGGCTTGGGAATGGAAAAGGTGTAATTAGGAAGAGGTCGTCCCATCCACCTGATGTGATGTTTTCTAGTAACCGTTGAAATGGCGAAATCCTTGAGTTGTTAAAGTCGAGGCTTCCATTCAATCCCACCATGGCCCTCGAGTCTGAAATGCAAGCACAGAATTCAAACGCCCCTTCAATGTCTGTATAGGCTTACAACCCCCGGTTTCGCACAGTATTGTTTACTTTTGGAGACACATCATTAATTTGTGAGATAAGCGAATAAATGTTAAAGTTAAGCTAAAACACTTCCAATTGAATTGAGTGGAGAAAACATTTTCTTCTGATTGAAGGAAGAGACGACGAATGGAGAGGCAGCTGATCACCTCCTTCTGAAACAGAAAAGGAAGCTGCTTCGAAGGCAAAAGATCTACGACATGGACTCCTCTATGGATGTGACCACGTCTGGGTGCGTTGTCAATCTTAAATGGCGAATTGATGGAAAGGTCGCTGTAGTAGTTTGTGCTCTGGCAGAAGTGTCGCTGGTAAACAGAATGCAGACAAACGAAAACACTGAACACCGGGGAAGAGAGCTACACTCGGGAGTAAAATGTTTATTGGCTCTTTAATGTTGATTTTTACTTAGAATGAAGTCTGAGAATAAGGAGGTAAGCTGCTTCACAACCAAAATGAGCAGAGATGCAAAGGCGAGTTGTCAAAGAGTTAAACAATTTATGCGCGTGTGTGTGTAAAAGGAGAGTTGAACATCCAAAATGCCCTTGAATGCCATTACTTACCCATTTGGCTCAACTCCATGATGGAAATGGTGTAATTATTACCATCAAGTATAAACAGGAATAATGGAGCATTAAACTGCCCTTTAGTCGGCTACCATGGAGCTTGCGCTCAGAAATAAACCATAACAGGTGAAGAGAACGGCCTTTCAATGGAAAAGGTCAAGGCGTGGGCGTTCCCTTTGGGAATTTCTTGCCACTTTTGTAAAAAGTAATGTTAAATGATTTGACAAACAAAAATACAGGAGCAAATGTGTTGGCGCATCTTCACTTTGTTCGGTTGCAGCCTTCTGTGTATTATTATTTTAACTTTTCTTCTCTGAACAACGAGATAAAATAGCTGTTGAGTTATGGTGTTTTGCTGCCTAAAGGAACTGGACTGAGGAAAACACAAACGCCGGGGATGCGAAATTAAGACTAACAGATAGTGATCAAGAGGTTGTCCGACCGCTGCCGAATCAACCACCAACACGAACAGGTAACAAGGCTGCACTAATAACATTTTTAAAAAAAATCACATTATTCCGTAATCATCTCACTAGATTGATACAATAAGACCTAAAAAATAAACTTGCATTATATGGACTTTTTCCCCTTCCTTCTTCTCACTTCAGCCTAAATGCATGCATAAGGGCAGTCGTGTGTTCCCTTTTCACCTCATTGACGTTTCCGTATCCGCTAAAACTGCTCCTGTAAAAGAAAGCAAACAGGGTAATTTATTTTCAAAACTGCTTTATCCAATTTAAAAATTTCTGCCAAAATTCCTTTTATTCTTCCCAACGGTCTCGATACTTGAATTACTAGGCACGCGAGAGTATTCGCCTGTTAAAGTCATGCCATTATTTGATAAGGATCGTAAAATCTAGTCTTTAGAAATTACTGATAAAGTAGGACTATATGAGATATTCCGAGGCATGATAGTCATTGCTATTTTCTTTCCCACACATTTTTAGAGATGCAAAGTTCTTGCACCTGATCACTGTTATTATGATTTTCGCATCAATCTTGCCTAATTAGTTAAGCAAGAAGTCGAAAACAAATATTAGATGAGAGTGTTCAGACCCATCAATTGTTGTTTAAGCCCACCAGGAAGACTGACAGCACCTGACACTCGCTAAAGGGTGGGAATTCGAGCGTCTTGCTTGTCGTGAAGGCTTTGTAGGGCCTTCTCGAACCCTACATTTAGTCTTTTCTTGCAAGAAAGCAGCTTATTTTCATTATGTCCAAGCATAGATGGCTTCTAAGTGTTTCACGTGTGTCATCATGGCTTTTGGAACCGTGTAATCTGTATTAATTAAAGCACCACCCATAATTTATCTTACCAAATGACATCCATCGAGTGAAAAGCACATTACTTAACGAGAAGGCATAAACGCAACGAACTCCTCTTCTCGAAGCATGCTTTTACTTTTGGTTTACAAATTAAAGTTGCTGGAAAAAGTAAAGTGAATGAATTATTAATTTTAGGGATTCCGAGTAACAGCTCGGGAATGTAAGAACAGGTGGATTTTGCAGGTTTGGTCTTGTTTGAATGAAGTAGGGACGGGTCTTAAGATAGTTTTGGACTTTGACTTGAAAAATGGAACCTTTGTAAACACATTGAACTCATTAGTTAACTTGCTTTTTACCTCAATTTACCAACTTCAAAACAAAAGAGCTTGATTAATTTTCAATGGTCTTATTAATTTCAACTACAATTAGGTGACAGTGGTAAAGATCCTTGTTGCATAAGGCAACCGCTTTTAGTTTATATTAAGAGGCTACACGCTAGGCGTGTCAGTTCAACCTCACAAGTGGGGCAGAACTCGATGGACCAGGCTTATGCACCGCCTTCTCAGGCGCCACAGGCCACGAAGCACCACGCACCAGCTCCTCTGAGAATCACTCCAGAGATTGATGACTGGGAGAGAGAGGTAAAGGGAGAGGCGGGACGATCCCACGATCAAATTGACCCCAGCATTCCCTTACCAGTGTCCACCACCACCGCTACCGCCAATACCGTCTCCACCTCCATCGCTCCCACCGTCATACCCCCTTTCTCAGTGAGGGAACCAGTGGAGAAACAAGTGCGCAGTTGGCTAGAGAGCACTTCGGACGAATATGACATCCTCCTTAAACGGTCAGTCCTCTATCCTCTCAACTTTGCATTTCGCATCTGGAGTTAGCGTACAACCATTTTAGACGAATTACTTTAGTATAACCTTTATGTGTTCAAGGGTCAGAGCACTTGTGCTTATAACCTTTTTATACTGTTTGTTGGTAAAAAAACCTACTATGCATGAAAGCGCCTTTTTCAGCTTGGCTTCACTCCACTTGATGTCTCTCTAGGCGACAAAAGAGTCCTGTTCCTCCAACCCAAAATTTAATTCCACTTAATTATTTATTTGAAAATGGGCGTTGGGTTAGAACAAGTGTGCTCTTTTCCTTTTTATTTCACAAAAGCCTGTTAAAATAATGCCAGACTTTTCCTGTAATGCATGGATGAATTTAAATTGCGCAGACACCCATTTTGTGACGCCACTGGAAAGAGTCTGAGAGAATTAAAATAAAGCGCAAGTTCCCACATATTATTACAGTAAAGACAAGAGAAACAACATTTGGCGTTATTGTTATAGCGCGTATAGTAGGTGGGACCTCACAGGTTGGGTTCTGGCCCTCCAGCCCTAATGGATTACGGCGCCTTGGCTCAGCCGCCTTTTAGCATCCTACCGGTTCCAGACACTTGCGGGCGGTGGCCAACTTAGCGCTCAGTCATTTTGTTTTGGCCTACTCTGTGCCGTCTAAAAGAATACAATAAAACACTACCAAAATGGTAGTGTGACGTGTTGTTGAAGATTCTGTGTGAGATTGAGACGAGGGGATGCATCTGAGCGCCGAGCATCCCCTGACACCAACCACTAAGGCAGAAGCGACTTTGGAGTGAAGACCGTGCCTACGAGAACGCCTTTAAGCGAGGTCAAAAGGCTCGAAAGGACTTAGCCGAGACTGCTCTTTGTATTTTTAGTACTCGCCTAATGAGGGACAAAAAAAGGACGTTGTTTGTTTTTAAGTTTTAATTCGATTTCATTTAACTGCTGAGAGCAGTTAGAGACGTTCAACTTTTTAAATGTTTGCTCACAATGCATTTCGAAGGCAACTCAAGCGTCAGAAATGTGAGCTCGTCTACCAACGAAGTCCAGGTTTCGGGATTTTTTGCATGAAATACAACGAAGTTCTCGAAGCTTAAAAAAAACCCCAAAATTTAACCTCCTTCGCATCCTACTTACCTTAGGCGGCGCCACAATTTACGTTTTCTAGACTAATCAGGCGGCACTTTGTAATGTCAATTCGATCCATTGTAACAAACGCGATTTTCTTCGTCTCTACGAAACTGCCATACAAATTTTTCGCTAAGGGAAAACCTCTCCTTGGGTTCACTAATTACACGCCATTCCTTCAACTCCGATTATACCCGAAAGCTTTGTGTCACAATCCTCTTGGTCTGCCTCGAGAATACCACTGGAAAAAAGCCACTGAAGAGGTTGCTTTTACTTATCAAAAGTTGAAGCGACTAATGCTGCTTTCATTCAAGGCTGGAGCCGCTGAAGATGCAATTTATTGAGAGCACAGGCCCTCAAGCCTTCCACACCACAAAAAGCACCAACAAATTGCTCATCGAGTGGATGAGGTGTTGTAACTTCGAGGCATAACGGCTCAAAATCCTTTTAGATTGAGGGCATCTGAGACGAGGGACTGAAAGGTCCAGGAATGACCAATTCGCCCATTTGCCTAAGGCCAACAAAAGCACCGACTTGAGGTTCGCCTCGTCTGTACTCTCGTTTCGTATACGCTTTAAACGACTCCAAAATGAGTTGGCAACGGCGATTTGGTCCTCCAGTGAGCAAAGAGTCCTGTAGTTGCATTAAATTACCATTTCTCAACAATCAAAAGGTAGGAGTTTTAATTAAAATCATAACGCAATCTAGCGCATGTTTATAATGAAATAGACTGCACGAAAAGATAATTTGGAGGGCATAAAATAATAGATAAATTGGAGGCAGGAAGAATTTTATGCGCTCCTAATTAACTTGCCGTCGATGCGATTGCATCGTATGTCGGACATAAAGTGGACCCCAACTGCACCGCGCGTGGTCGTCCGTCCACTCGACTTGGAGATGCAGTGCCCTTTTACTGTTTGCTTGCACTTCCAAACCCCCAACTTCCGTCTGCTTTGCGGACATAGCGAAGGTCCAAGATGACTTTTACGGTTATGGGAAAGATCGTAATTTTAAACTAATGTTGAATTATGAGCAAAGGAGAGGGTTGAAACATGTGACCGTAGTGCTGTTGAGGGAAAAAAATAGTTGAACAGGTGGAGAAGCATACCATTTTCTGTCCGTGATGCTAACCAACCTATCCAATGATGATGAACTGGTAAAATTTTTATTTTCGTCTCACCAGACTTTGCAATTAACAACGACATGTGATTATGCTGCTGCCCTCAACTCCAATTTGTTAAGGAAATATTTTGCCTCTTTTTTTTCAATTCCGATGCCCAAACCTTTGGGTCATATGGTTGCCTGAGTTTTAAACCGGATACGCCATAAACCTGTAAAAAGGCCTTGCTTCCTGAAACCAGACAGAGGGGCACGTTGCTCCGTAGGGGACACTCAAATCACTCCTGAGCATCCCTTTTAGCCTGTTTGACATGCCATCTCCAGTCCCCTCCCACTTTACTAAAAAGGCTTTCATCTTTCATCTCACTAAAGTAAAATCTGGGATCGACGATGAAGATAACTGTCCAACTGGAGAGTCGAATCATCTTGCCGCCGTCTTAAGCACAAATGCCGTTCAAACTGAGCTGTAGTAGAACAGCGATGCTGA
Source organism: Hydatigera taeniaeformis (assembly GCA_900622495.1). Lineage (NCBI taxonomy): Eukaryota > Metazoa > Platyhelminthes > Cestoda > Cyclophyllidea > Taeniidae > Hydatigera > Hydatigera taeniaeformis. Next base: position 9,096 of record UYWX01000175.1, read on the forward strand.
AAATGCGGAGATCAAAGTCGGTTCGATGTAACGACTGTGTACATGCGGAGTGTAGAGATGTAGCAGACGTCAAGTAAAAGCATGAACAGAGCGTTGCGCCCTTTGGAGGCTGAAGGACAAAGGCTTACAAAGTGTGAAGCCATAAGGTGTCAAAGAAAATGTGGTAACAGTCAAATTAGGCCATAGAAATGCATTAACAATTCCTTAGGCGGGAGAGTGGGGAAAAGCAAGGGTGACTATTCGCTCTACTCAGTGGGAAGGTGGTTTGCAATCGGCATTACTTGTTAGCATAAGTTCGTAAGCCTTCATGCGGAATTAGAGCATGGATCGGGCATTTTGCTTGTTCTTGCAAACCACCTTCATCTGCGGTCTTTTGCAGTGTACAATCTGAGCCAGCGAGATAACAAAAAGAAGCCTCTGCAAGGGTAGAGTAGGCGATTTTTTTCCCCTGCACAGAGGGGAGAAATAAGAGGAATTACTTGAAATTCCTAGTCCGCTCTCTAATTTGCTATACCAAAGAATGGAAACGTTATGATTATTCAGCCACAACTCATCGCCTTCACCTCACCCACTCCACTGCTCCGTTCTGCCCCTGCACATCGTCCGTCAACGATGCTTGACTTTCCGTTGGAGGAGAGCGGAAGTGGGACCAACGACTATGGACGAGTAGAGTGGGCTGTGGATAAGGCTCTAGTTTAGACAAAATAAAGAAAACTTGAACATTAAGAAATGAAGAGACAGAAAGGGTAGAAAACGTCTTTTTGTTATTTTATTGATAAACACAGTCGCATCTCACCTCGTCCGCTTGCCATTTCTGCGCTTCTACACTTTTTGACGAATTTCAACAACTGCTTTCACAAACTGTCATTGAAATTGCAGCAGCATTCTTTAAGCAATTAGGTAAAGGATATGAAAGGGAATACAGACCGGACATTTGAGTTAATCACTCCCCAGAGATGTATTTCTATATTTCGTCTCGGAGGCACCATATAGCCATCATTATGCACTAACCCGAGTCGTAAACACCCAGCATGAGAGTATTTCCATTCTCCTCGTCCCTTTTCCATATTGCATGTGATAACTTGAAGGTGGACAAGAAAGGGCTATCCATTGCTCGGTTAATGTGTAGAAAAGGAGATTGGGAGGAGTGGATGGACAGTCAAGAAGAATGGCGCGGATCCAAAAGTGTTGCACATCGATGCTGACAAGTGTTGCTGAATCGTGCAACTTGTGCAGCGCTGATAGGGAAGAATGATGAGATTTGCTCCCCCATAAACAAATCCCTTTTCATTCCGCTCAAATGCGTCGCAGAGATAATAATTGTTTCACCAAGGGCCCATAAAGTAACTTTAGCCAAATTGAAATCGGAGAGGCTTTGACGCATTCATGTTCAATGGATCAGTACAGGTGTCCTTGGTTTCACTTCTCTTCCTCCTCCTCCCCCTCCTCCACCGCAGAAGTTGAAGGCTCCTTTCACACATTTTGTCCTCGGGAAAGTGTAATTCCTACCACACAGCGCTTCACTACGTCGACTTTCTGATCCCAAAACACTTTACTTCAAGTTGTCATCCCTTGGTTAATGAAGAATGTCCAGAACCTCAGGAAATCACCCATCGCCATTCGTGGATGCTTCAAAATTTCCCTCTTTTTACCAACTCGCCATTCATACTAGGAAATGTAAAAGTGTTTTGGTTGAAATGTCAAGATGCGTGCACACTCACACACAAACGCATTCAAATTGTCCCTTGAGTCTTCCTTTCATTATTAATGCACATTAATCACGAGCTCAGCATCTCTTGGGGCAACATTTTGCCATGCTCCTCGAGGCGCGATCCACGTAGGGGAGTCAGGCAACCTCCATTCTGCCGTGCCTTGGATCAGCCACTCTGATCCCTTAATCTGCTCACCAAACTCCTTTGAGACCTCTCTTACAAGCATCCTGTAAGACACACGTTCTAATCTCACAAATGTGTTAAAAGGCGGCAAATGGAGTTCTGAGCTGCTAACAACTGACACGTTTTGATATCCGTAAGCATAATTTTGCTGGTGTGATGCCACTGCTTCCAGTCAATAACGAGCGAGGATGGATCTTATGGGCGTGAATTTCCGAGTGCAAATTCGTTTTCTAGCCGTCCTGCATTCCAACGTCACAATTACTTTCTCTATCAGTGAACAGCATTAACTAAACGACCTTTGGATGATTTAAACTGGGGTGTGGTTCCATATGGTGCCCTCTTCTAGTTTCCTCAACTCCTTATTCGGCTTGACGTCAAATGAGTTTACAAGTAGGATTTCATCTTCAAGCCGATTAATCATTTCGGATCATACGCACGACTGTGGAGACAAGGCGAGGCATTGTTCAACCCTCTTCGGTGTGATTGTTAATAGACTCCACATCATTTGCGTAGTAAAGTAAAAAAAAAAAGTTATCCACCTACTATGCTGGAGACGCATGTTTTGCAAATCCCCACCTTTACTGCTATCTCCAGCCTACTTACGCCACGTCCAAAATGAGTGTCGAAAAGGTGGGAGCTAAAAATAGCCTAACTACTAAAAATGCCATCGCAGTGCCCTCGCGTGCTGCCTACGAGAAAGGGCTACAATTCAGTACACAATGCACTTTTGCCGTTTCCCTTGCTCTGGCCAAGCCCTTGAGCATGAGGGTAGTGATTTCTGTGGCTTTGTTACACCCTTCCACTTCTCCAGACAACATGTATCGAGAGCAGGTACATTTTTTATTCACCCTCGTGATGCTAAGGGCACTTTGCTAGGAGGACATTGTCGTAGCCGTCTGTGGGTGGAGCAGCAACACTTGTGAGCTCGCACAGATCCTAGGTGGAAAGATTTTAATGGAAGTTGGATGCACCACCTCACGACTTTCCTTACAGACAGCAGAGGACGATACTTGGATAAAATGTGTACGTGCTGCGTGGTGAGACTTGAGGTCCAGATGCCATTCTAGCAAGACAAACACGTAGTTCATAACAAAAGCTGAAATTTGAATGCACATCAAAACACGACTCAATCTCTAGATACCCTTTCGAGAGGCATATGCTGCCCTTTTTACTGGTAACCCAGCACCGGCTTGGCTCCCATTTGTTAGGATGTCTGACCACGAGGTCAAACATCATTCTTGCCAATTCCATTGAGTCTGGTGCACTGTCACGCATGGAAATGTGGATCAGAAGTGGAGAATGCGTTAAGCATTAATGACGAAAAAGTCGAGCTAATCAACCAGAGCACGGAGCCCAGCACAACGCCGTAGGGAAGGCGCTTTATGACCGTTTATTTCTAACCACCTTGTTCCCATTTCTGTCCTGATTAGTCATGCTTACCTACTTGGATTGCATCCAATCAACAGACGGGTGGAGGAGGTCGCCTGTCAATCCATTTGACATTCTCACACAAGCACATTTGGAAGTTTAGTAATCACCTTTTCTCGATGATTTGCAGCCACAGCTAATGCGGCTTTCCTTTTTACTCTCCTTCCTGCAGACCGTAAGCTTAAAGCTGTAGAGTTTGTGTTTCATTGAGTTGCTACTGACGGCCTCATCTCCAGGCGATGCATTTGTTCCCATCTGCTGGCGCTTTTACCTCCCATCAGTGGTAAGTGGAAGGCCTTCCCTTAACACTAAGGAAGCGTCTTGAGAAAGCACAACATTTTTTCACTCATCAGGACTTCGTATTAGTCATTTGGTTTGGAAGCTGACCTGACCGGCTACAATAGTTGCAAGGAAGTGCTCCTTGTGCTAAGATCAAGCGTCAAATCTACGACCACCGTAATGCTTTAATTTTACTATGATCGAATGGCACTTGTGCAAGGTGGATTTGAGTACACAGACTATTCCAAAACACCGCCTTAGATTAAATCACGGGGTTGGAGAAGCAGTTAAGAAATTGGCACTTCGTAAGTCCTTTCTCGAGGATTGCATTGGTAGTTGGTCAAAGCCAAATGGACAACGGCCCGTGAGGGAGTGGCCTCTAAATCGGACCAAATGAAAACGTTTTTTTTTCAATGAAAAGTATTTACATTGGAGAGGAGAGTTGCCATTGTCGAAATTAAAAAAAAAAAACCTCACGATGAGAAACCAAGTGTGATCGGAGCTTTGGCGGAGCATTTGACTTGTTCAGATTGGAGGGATGTCATCCTTTTACCCTTTTTTAGCCCTTACCTTTGTCATTGCATTAACCGAACCAAAAAAAGGCGATCAGCCTAACATTTAAAAGGGTGTTTAATGCTCAAGTTCTATGGGGCTTTTGAAAGAACGAATTTCTGCTGTCATAGGTGGTCTGGTCGAACGAGCATCGCAAAGGGCAAAAATGGTGGAGAGAATAGAAGCCTTGATTTGCGCCATCAGGTCTCTGGTGAGTCCGGTAAGCGAATCTCCACCTGTGGGTCCGAAGCGGGTCACAAAAAGCAGCTGCCCCGCCTGTGGAAACAAACAACTCCAATGAGTCAGGCCATCATTCAAAACCACTTGGAGCACCAGCATCAAAGCTTCGGACGATCGTTGTCTAAGAAAGAGTTGACTGTTCCCTCCTTTGGATTTGACTCTGGTGAGATGAGTATGCTGCAGAGCTTGGAGGAGAACCCGGAGGAGGATTTCATGTCTCTCCTACCGCCTGTGTCATCTCAACGACGATTCAGCGATAATCCACTGATGGCTAAACAGCGTGGTGGCTGCGCTTTCCAGCCCATGATGTCACCTACCATCATCAATTATTCAACCCATGATCTTGAACGCAATGTAAAGCTGCGCAGTGCTCCAACTCGTTCTTTCTGTTGCATTTATCACAAAAGGCAGGGCTACGATAAATCCTATCGCTCGCCTAATTGCACCTGCTCCTGCTCTCAACTTCGAAAAAACCCAACCTCCAACTCCTACACTGAGATGGTTATGATGTATCCTGGAGAAGTAACTCTGCCTAACTGTTGTCACTCACCACACAACTCTGAAAATTTGCCCAACGAGGAGTGCTGCAGCTGTTCACATCACAGAATGAATAGATTTTTAGTGGAAGATATGGCAAGCGAGGTGACAGGCAGTCGATGTTACTCACCGATCCCACCCCAACCATCCATTGCTCCCAGAAGCCTCGGTAGTCCACCTTTCTTGGCATCGCCCTACAGAAACCCCAACCCACAGCAGTACACACAGGAGCGTCTCTCACGGCAGATCTGTCGCGATCGACTGACAGCAGACAGGGATCCTGAAACGCCGTTCTTAGACATGCTGACGGATAACGAAACATTTGAAAAGGAAGTTCAAAGGTACCTCGATAAAGATATTCAAAAGGAGACTAGTGAGGAGGGTGCAAATGCACCACAATCGCAGGCATCGCGACTCATTCCACCCGACCTCGTTTTTAGCCCTGCGTCCAGACGCGTTTCTGCGGTGGACATAGGTGAGGAGGTGGTGGGATCGTCGGTTATCAATATGTTGACAGTTAGTTCATCATCGCGACAATTATCGCGTCAGAATTCTATCTACTCAATGGAGGATGGTTGTCACCACCAACAACAACACAGCACCATCTCGCCTCAAGGCAGTCTGGGCTCAGAAAGGGGAACTTTTCTAACACCAGAATACCAAACTGCTGCTCCCGTGATTGCAGCAGCCAATATGGAACCAAAACAGTGGGTCAAGCCTGCTCGATCATTCGATCACGTGTCGAGCAGAAACTTTGTTGTTCACAGAGCTGCTTCACACTCACCGAGCCATCTCTCTGCTTATACTCAGGAGTACATGAACAAACCTACTGTGCATCGTTCGGACACCGACTGCTTTGTCCGAACGAACCAATATCCCCTGGATAGTCGACCAGCTCAGATCGAAGTAAATGCTCGCAGAACACCCGAGTTCCTATCCCTCGATTCATCAAATAGTGATCCGCAGCACATTGAAGCAGAGCACAGACATTCCTACAACATGGAGGGACCGCAGTCTTACGGTGGCAGACAGCACTTTCGATCCGACTCCACTGGCGATGGAAAGCGTGCGCCCATTCTGCTGAAGTTGAAACTTACTTCCCTTACAACCAGTGCTGACTGCCTGAAACAGCAACCCGTGGTCGGAGGACCCACAGTTCTTAGCGCAGGACATCATCGAGCTCCTTTTTATGTCAATTCTCACACCCATCGAGAGGCGACTAGACGACTGGCTCAAAAGAAGATACAACAGAGATCGGGCAAAGACCTGCATCCTCGTAAAAGCCTTGAAGTGGAGTCTGCTTGGTCATCTTCGCAATCGGCTTCATTGCATAGCTCCAAGTCACCAAGTCGAAGCCTTCATCCTCGATCCAAGTCCTCAGAGGTTGATGTTCGTGGTGGCTATTCACCCACAACGAGATGCGTACGTCGAGACTACACAATAGACGAGAGAACAGATGAGATATTTCAAACTTTTTTACAACACGATCCTCTCATGGACGACTTGACTGCACAGCACTCATTGAAAGGAGGCAAGAAAAGTTTACAACAATCCTGAGGGCTCAATACAGGAGGTTACTAGTCCCTTTGCCTCTCCTGTCTGACATTTTCAGTCACCACGTGAGTGTATGTGGCCTGGCCTTTGGTTCCTCCGCTCCCATCACCACTTCATGGACTGAGCCTTGACCCTACTTGCGATGTCACCTTATTTATAGCCTCACCGGCACACCTCCATGCTCACACTTTCAGGTGCTGTACGACGTCGACACGGACATACTCATACTTTTGTATTATGCCAATGTGAGTGAGAAAGGGCATTCTTGTGGTAGAAGCATTTCCAGCATTGCTTGACATTGCTTGCTGGCTTTCTTTTAAACTTGAAAAAAAAATTCCAAACCATGCGAAGCCTTCACTCAACAAAACTCCCCTTCTGAGACTGGGGTAAATGCAGGGCGCATGATGGGAAAAATTCCTCCTCATTCAAATGAAGCATATTTAAAAGCTCCTTGTCCGATCTTACTGGCGTAGTGAGGACAATGCAGTTGTTGTTTGTGTGCTGTGTTAAACATCAAGCAGTGTGAAACATAAGGGCACAGAGAATACCCACTTTAAAGTCTAAAAAAATCAAATATGTGGAGATCGGAGACTTTCCTAACGCCACAATGAGACACATCCACAGACTGGAGTCTACTAACCTAAACTAGGAGTCAAGTTGCCTCAGAGTTCTTCAATTAGTCTTCGACTGTGTACAGCACAGGCTTCCTCCTCTTCTGAGCGTCTCCTCTCGATTAACCGCTCACGTCGGTCATCAAGAGGCGATTCGTGCTACACGAAAGACTCACTTGCAAATGAGAAGGTGCACGCCTTCAAGTCCAAGCTTCCTATTCATGTGCCGACTGTTTGAAGTTTGAGGACGGATGGAATGTCAGTCAGGGAGGGGGGACACTTGATGCGATTTAGCGGCTGCTTAACCCTCGATCGTGGTTCTACCTTCGAGTGGTCCAACCTTCTCTGTCACAGCTCTCACGGTGAAGGCGACATTATGAGTTCATGCAAATGACAATCAGGTGGTTTGCAGGTTGTCTCGCCCTCGTTGTTAAATACATCTTCCGTGAAAAACGTGAATTAAGGATAGTTTTTAAAGCTGTACTTCAGCTTATCTCGATTGTTTGAAGTCATCACAGCCTCTTTATACCCCCCAACAATCACTTCTATCGCGTTAAAGCGAGATGAGTGTCTCTTAATTTAGGATTTTTTCCAACCTCCACAGATGTACAGCTTTGCAAAATACTAAACAACTGGGAGAAGACTTGTGAGATTTCTCGCTAGCACAAAATCCAGGCCTTTAGGTATTGTTAAAAAGGTCTGCTGAACACTGCTTGGAGCAGTGGCTTGCAATTTTTACTACTTTGACACCGAATTATGAGATCTCTTCGGAAGGGATGAGCACTCTCTCTATTTGGTCCCTCTAGTGATTGAAAAATAATAAAGTTATTGGGGAAATAAATCTCAAAATGTCAACCAGCATAATCTCTCTAACACACGATCAGCAGATGAAGAGACACTAACTTTACCTGTGGTGGATTTTTTTGTTGCCGTCACGTAAACTCACGCACTCCCCGCCTCATTAAGTCTCCCAGAGATGCACGAGTTGATCAAATCATTCTTACGCTAGGCGCAAATATGATTGCCTCCTTTTTTTTAGTTCAAAGGCGCACGTCCGACTCAGATCAGCTAATAATTTTCACCGTAACCATAATTTCTTGCCGCTACGGTAAAGGGCTTTGTTAGTCACACAAAAAGACAACAATTCCACTTCGTAGAAGCCGAAGACGTTACCATCCAAGTGTGGAATGCTGTATTTAAGTCTACACAAGGCTGTTTTGTTTGTTGACACTGCGCCTCCCTTCAGTCACAAACTCACGGTCCACTATTTGCCATTGGATCTATTTGGCCTCCATGTAAGAGGGACACAAACTTAACTTGCACGTCTTCACCTCATATTTCACCCAGTTATACTGTTTGGCATTGCCGAAGATGACGGTAATGTCAGATGGGTGAGTTTCACTTCCAATCAATTGCGCTCTTTGTCGCTGTGTCAGTCGAACTGAGGTGCAGCACATCAGTCTATCGCCCGTCTAAAGGGTAGAAAGGAGGACTGCGTTGGTGAATTTATTAGGCTTCGAAGTCTAATCCTTTTATGCTTTTTCACCAGAGACTTCACCATATCAAATTATTGTTTTGTTGTGGACTAGTTTATACAACGCTACTGCCTATCATAAACCAAACTCGTAAATCCGGTCCTCCATATGGTCTTGGAGTGACCGAAGCCTAGCGATAAGCGCAAATCCCTCCAGCCTACAATAAGTTTACGGCCAAACAAGTGCTCCTACCACTTCTTTATGTCTTATGACTTTTCCCCTCCACCACAATCAACTGTGCTGCACAATCTTGCCTTTTAGAGCCATCGAAGGGAGTCATTTCGGTTCCACAATTGGGTGAATCCTTGTTTTACACCATTTCCTTTTAACCACATTTATTTTCCATACTTCTGTTCGTTGACACACATTTCCACGAACTTTGTCTCTTTGGCAGTCCTCCGAGTCTGTGAGTGTGACCTCTCTACGCCTTCAGGACGAACTCTGCGTTGTCAACATTCAGAAGAGCGCAGAGGTGGCTGAATGGCTTCAATGTTAGCTCTGCTTGACGATAATTTTATTTACAGAGCATCCTAATAGCTCTTTTACAAAGCATCGAGAGTTGTGGCAGTATCCGCGCACCACATCTTCTTTCCCTTCTTTCGAGCGCCGACTCGAATGCTCCCTTCCGTTGGTTTGACCACGACAATTTGTTAATGCTGCAAAAACAGCGCTTGTGAATGGCTCACAAAATGGCCTTCAAATATCCGTACAATTCAAAGGATGTTTGGTAGCTAAGCCACTGGTTCACTTTAACAACTCTGTTGAGGCTGGAGTTTGTTCGTTATGGAATTGAATTTCAGAGCAGGAAGTTATGCATGTCATCGTCCCTGTCCACGGCTATCTGTTGAAGCATTGGCCGTAACACAGGAGAGTGTAGTGAACAACACCTCATGCATGATTTTATGGAAGTTGGCTTTAAGTTCGGCTCCTTCTTGGAGGGGATATTATGCAACCACTCAGTTGACATCATAACACAAGCGAGGTGTACAACTTTATGACAAGCCTTTGATATCTGAAGTTGGTTCACTTTTCAAAAGCACATGAGTTGTCATTCTGCTGTTATGCCAAGATGTAGGACTAAGGAGTGGAAATAGGAGTAGATTTTCTGTGGACACGGATTTGCTTCCTACCTTCGCAAAATATATTTGCCAAAGACTTATTTGAAGTTGAGAGGGACTTGGGAATTTGGTGATGCATTCTGGAATGCTGACACACAGGGGCACTCGAGGCTACTGGCGTGGCCTAAAGGTCAGTCTGCTCGAGGGAGGTTTAGTAAAGAAAGCATCTCATTTTCTTCCTCCTGGAATCCTCTTCACACCTCTGCTGCTTGGAAGGGATCAAACTGCATTCTTTCAGCAAAATGGAGGTCACCACACCGAGCAGTTTGGCCATTTTTGTCACCAACACCAACATCAGGTGGCCCGTCCAGATTAGTGCAACAACAAAAAGCACAAGAAAAAGAGATTAGCTGTTACTGCTATCTCTGCTTCAACATGTGGACCAATTTGTTACTGATTTGTTCGTGTCTTGGCAACTACAGGCGGCGCTTCAATTGATCCCATAAGTCGGGTACTTTTTATGCCAAAAATCGAATGAAAGAGGAGTGTCCTGGCCTCGATTTCACGGGTGCTGGACTTTTTCTCAAAAATAATGCGCCGACTGGAGGGGAAGAAGACCTCCCGAAAGCAACCCAATCAAGAATTGCATCGGCAGTGTGGCTAATAACATCAGCCTTTGTCTTTTGCCGATGCTTTGGGCCCAGAGTCAAATAAGTGGACGTTAAAAAGTCAAGCATTCTTTTGTTGTCAACATAAGCAGGAGCTTAGATCTCTTGTTTAGGAGGAGAGACGTTTTCTTGACCTGGTAACTTAGGGCCAGTGAGTTGAATGGGAAAAAAATCTGTAGCTAAGAGAGTCTCGTAAAAGTGGCTTCAAAGTGGAAGACCTTTATTCACCAACTTTCTTGGATCACTTCCCTAGCACGGCATTGGAGGTACCGCCATGAGGAAGTAACTCGAAGCCTCATCACCTTATAAAACGTTCCAGAACGCTTAAATAAGTGTCCAAGTGCATTCTTTTAAGCCGCCTCAGTAATTCAGTGTGTAGATGTCTGCAATTATTAAACACAAGGGTCAAAAACAAAGTATCCCTCTTTGTTTTCTGGAAGTCTTAATGAAATTCCTCCTCGTTGACTCATTAATGGGAGGATTTTCCGCCCATCATGGGGCTACCAAAAGGTGGTCCAAAAGTAAGAAGCACCTCATTCCTTGTGGAATTCAAAAGGAGTTACGCAGATCATGGAAGCAAATCCTTTAAGGCCAAAGGTCAAATAACGGGAGAGCGGTCGCACTGTTTGTCCACCCAATCAAATGAGCCCAATGCGTCAGTTGGTCCAAAACTGCACTACAAATTGTGCTCAAATTGTTTTTGTTGAGGATTTATCGGCTACTGGCAGGTGGACCTTCCATGGGGGGCAAAATCAATCCCAGAGAAGTCGGAACCACTTCAATGTTGCAATGCTGGAAGAACTAATGCAGTCTCACTGGATCACGTCGCTTCATCTTGAACACTTTGGAAATAAGACCAACTTAGAGTTATCGCCTGATGGCTTCCCTTCCATCAGCATGGGAAAATGACTTTATTCCAAATCCGCATCAATTAATAGGTGGTTTGAAGTCAGCAAATAAGGCATGTGAAACGAATCCACCCAGCATGGGGGCCGACAAGTCCCAAACTCGGTGCTCCATGGCAGTTTTGTCCACACTCTTCCCTCTCTCAGAGGCCAAGAAATGCTAACTTACAAATAGGACGATTGAGTGGCGAATTTTGTTTGCTGCAGCTGTGGATGTGAGTCGGTATTGTTTTTTTGTTACAGTAACCGCCCAATGGAGTGGTTTGCAGACTGGCAAGTTCATCAAAGTACTAACCAGTAAAAAGGTCAGTGTTTCGAAGCTGAGCCGATTGGAAGGTCCAAAATCGGAACAAAGAGGACAGAACGACCATAAAAACAGGCATCACAGCAGTGCTTTCCTGACCCAAAGAATGAGTTTCTCCCATTTCGTAGGATAATTAAAAAGGCTTGCAGTAAATGAAGGTGAATTCACGGAGAGTCGTGTTGCCTGAGTAAGGTGACAAAGAGGTGGAAATTTCGATCTTCTTGTCAATCTATTTGCTAAATAAGGGCAAAAATTATTTGCTTTAACCTTTTAGCAAGAGCCTAAGGAGTAGTGCGGAACGGTTCCGCCCATTCATTTTCCTCCCACTTTCATTAGACTCAGTCAGTTAATTACAAAGAGCTGGCATTTGATGGTGTTTACGTTGATGCAGTCCAGTTCAGTTGTTAGAGGCGGATGGACAAAAAGCGCTTTCACGAAGCAGTTTAATCGCCTATTCAACTTGTCGGATTTCCCTTGCATCAATCAGTCACCGGTGCTTTGTCTTTCAGAGCCAAAGGAGCCTCTTATGCAATCTTGCCAACTCAACCGCCTAAACACCCGCGGTTGACATTGTATTTCTCCGCATTGTACAACAGCTCATGCGTGATTTGAGGTGAGCGACTGTTAAAAAAAGAATTAACAGTAGTAGTGCGTGAGCGAAATGAGCAGACAGAGCTCTCTTTCGTCTTCAAGGGTCCAGCCGCATCTCCTACCCCCATGGGACTGTCGTGAGAGGTGATGGACACCTGAGAAGGTGACAAAATGCACTTGAGGGTGGTTTTATAGCATGTGAGAACAGCACTGCGTTGATTGGTAGTTGAATGGCAAACGCATTGGCATCGGCTCTTTGGATGGCCGAGAAAAAAGCTTCATTGAGGCAATTTCACAAAAATTTACTAATTGACTTTAATCCCCCTAATGAAGTTGCAGTCGAGAGTCGCCGTTTGGAGCGACTTAAAATAGGCTTACAGTGAATTTGACTTGAAGAGCTTCGACCGCTCCTCATCCACGCTCTGTTCAGGCTTCGAATCAGGCCGTGGGAAACCGCCTTGACAACTTCCGACCACTTTCTGGTTATTTTAATAAAAAAAAATTTATGCTAAGTCGAGTGTGACATTTTGTCGTTGTAATTTTATGATATTATGAGGGAATTCACTTAAAATTGTCTACCCAAGTAGTCACACATTTACTCCTCTGCGTAAATAATTGATTTTCTGCAGTTTTTTTATTAAATGCAAAGGATGCCGCGTTTGTTGTTCAGTTTTAATACTTTTTTTCAATCGTGATGCAAGCCGCTGTGCCCCAAACCTTCCCTCAACATGGAAGGCGTTGTAAGGCTTGACATCCGGAGGGGGCCGCGTCCGCCCCCGTGGCTCGGAGGCCAGTCCACCACCCGACAAACGCACAGCGTCACATCACTTTGCCAATACCTAAGGCCAAACGAGAAGTTGGAGTATTAAACAGTTCCTTTTGCCTGTTCCGCTGAAATGTGGCGTTTCCTGCTCCGTGGATAAGAGGCTGGGGAAGGGGAATGCACTTGGTCGGCATCACGTCTGTCCGTGGCGAGTTGTTGGAACAAAGCCATTTTAGCTTTAGGACCTCCTCAGTCCCGTCAGGAATCGTCGCTCAGGAAAACTCGGGAGTCATTAAATCTTTGAAGAGGAATGCATATTTACTTGCAATGCACACGTCCACTAGCATGAAACCGAGGTGGAAGGTACGTGTCAGAGCATCTACGTGGCAGCCTAGTGGAATTCAGGAATCGGACGGACCGTTTACATCCTCGTAGAACCCATTTTGAGGAATCGAGAAGCTCGAAAGCCGACTGCTCTCCAAAGCCCATTGCACAACGTTCCTTTTTAGCTGTCCAAAAAAGTCAAACCAGCAACTGCACCGAATCGCATTCCTAAGAGCTCTCCTTAGTGTTAGCAAATCCTCGTGTTAGAGTATTCATTTTTCGAACCTTTATTATCACCACAGTAGAGACGAAAATGTAGCAGTTTTGAGATTGCGTGGCGTTTTATGCACCTTTTTATCTCCATCGTTGGCGTTGCGCGGCTGTTCCGATGCTGCGGCGCAATGACGGCACGTGCGCCTCCACGTTGTAATTCAGCGCCTTCCCACCACTTCCGCTGATGCCTCGCCGCTGGTGTTGCTGTCGTCTTTAGGCGGCGCAATGTGACGTTTTTGTCCTTTGTTAACCCGACGCTAATGAGACGATTAATTGGTGTTTACCCTGTAACACAGTAGGAGCAAAGTCCTTTCTTAAAGTGAATCAACTTCTAGCTGCCTTACGTTCAGTGATGGACTTTGCCATCTAGACGCATATTTGCTTATCTTAAACCATTTAATTAGATGAATTTCTCATTGCATTCTTTCACTAGGCTGTTGCGGATTATCGCTTTTTATCAATGACTATTAGACCGAGAAATAATGAGGCCGATGCCCTCCGTCTTGGTTGCACCGCTGCCATGAGGCGGACTGCTCTTTCGACTAAAATGAAACTGATTTGAGCCCTCTGCGGTGCTCCAGATTACAATGTGGTTTACGACAGCATTCGTATTGGCAAAACTTAAAAAATTATCCAGTTTTGACTACTTCTGTGAGGCACAGGGTCTTGTATTCTTTACTCCTTGTACCTTTTCTTCCCCCTCCCTTAAGGCCTGTTTTGGAATGCAACCAGTTGGCGAATAGGTGGTGGAGGTGTGACAAGTTCACGTCCTCGATCCCTTTACATGAGCACGATGGGCGTTTCCCTGAGCCTCTGATCCAAGATGGCAATAGCGGTCCTGTGGAACGTGGGGATGGTGGTGACGCCTTTGGGTAGACGTCGAGTTCAGCTCCTCATTTAAATGATGCATTTGTTCTTCAGTATTAAATCCGATTCCTGTCGCCTTCAGTGCCACTCCCTGAGATTTAACTGCCAAAGAATAGTGACACATTAACGGAGAGCAAAACGTGATTTTAGTGTCAAGATCGGGTTGGCACGGCTCCTTGGCCAAGTTATCTCGATAAAGGTAGAGAGGAAGAGCTTGTGGAGTGTATGACACCAAAAGAAGATCTTAAAATATTGATTCTAGTTATGACAAGTGACTGATTGGCCCACCAGTAGCAATGGTCAGGTTCGCTGGTTAACTCTGATTGCCCCATTGTAATTGTGCTACCTGTCGGTAAGTATTTCTGCTACCTTTTGCAGTGCAGTACTCAGTAGTAAGTTGTGCTGCCACGTCAAACAACACAGAGACGGCAAAGCTAAACACACCACGCTGCTTGCTGCCTCCAGTCTTCCAACTCCTCTTCCACGTCCATTGGCGGAGATTAGCTATGGACTGTGTGGAGTTGGCCCGACGTGAGCTCCGCATGGTCCTTCCCTCAATGAATGATAAAATACCAACGTCATGAGCTATTTCTTTATGCTACAAATTATTAATGACGTGTGGTCTCTCCAAAACCGAAGACCCAAAAACCACCAGAACGGCGGTTCGATTTCCCACTGACACCGACTGCTGATGGAAGAAGTTCGCATCCTAACACAGGAAGCACATTTCAGTCCATCAATTCCTTCCTCAGTGATGTGTTGTTGTGCGGTCTAAATTGGCCTGTTCACGCATTGTTCGTGTTTTGTCGACCATCAGTGCCTTCAATCCCTCCACCTTCTCACCTCTTGATTTTATGGTTCATTTCGCTCCTTTAAATCACTGAATAGGATGTTTGACCCTCCTCCTCTAGATCCGATCGTAAAATCCATGGAAATAGTCTCACTCGACTTCATAATGCCTCGATTAACCAATTATTGGGCGCACCTTTTTGACGGAATTCGTAAAAAGATTAACTTTCGAAAGCATTTATGCGTTTAAAATAAATGGACCGTGTGAGCTACTCCGGTCCACTTTAAACTCCTCTTTTTTTCTTTATTTTTTTTAATTTTTTGCTCTGCAGTAAATTAGTAACCTGAGTACTGGCTGCTGTGGAGCGGTCGCCAACCCTTTTTGTTAACAAACAAGCCTTGAGACACTGTATAAGTGACAGTGGAGAGCAGTTCTTATTCAAAGGGTCAGATGGCCTAGTGTTAACAGTTAAATAATGCACTCCAACGCAAGGGAAGCAGGGCAAATGCTGTAGGCGAGAGGGCGGCTGATGTCGCTCCCTACCACCTGCATTGGGTCGGTATATTTTACTGAAGCCCACTTAATAATTTAGCCGACACAAGCGGTTAATTGCGTTGACGACCACCTCACCTGAACGAAGGCTATCAACGAAGTGAAGGCGCGATGCCTCTTGCACCTCTCTACCGCCCAGGACGAAACCGAACCGACACTTGGGTGGAAATGGGCTGCATTTATAGAAGAGTCCAGTGACAAGGGCTCAAAGGCGGTGGCCTCTTCTCTCCCATAGGCACTTTAAATACCGCCTCTTATCAGTTGGTTGCTTCGAGGTCACTGCTCTCATGGCAGGAGGTGGGGGGAGTGTATGATGTCCAGTGCATTTTCGCTTTTCCATAGCGAAGGCTTCGTTGTGTGACTTGACAAGTAGCCTCTGCTCGGCCTTTTTTCTCTTTTGTTAGCGTCTTAGGAAACTGCAATGTTTACAGGTTTGCCCACTTGGCATTTTTTAGAAGCGCTGGGTTTTGGGAGGAGCTTTGCCGCAACGTTTTCATGGCCCAGGCGCCACGGAATGTTGCTTTTGTGTGCCTATTGCATTCACCACGGCTTAACTACCTCTCATCATGCGTGAACAACTTGGTACCCTCAATTAAATGCTCAGAATACGAAAGTGTTTGTCCCAGATCCCGCTTTTCCGATTTCGAACCCCTTCTGGCTATTCTACTCAATTTGTACAAGGAAATTAAGGAAACTCTTTGACGCCGTTCGAATTAGTTTGACAGTAAGTGGGAGGTTAACCATCTCGCACAAAAAATTTGCAAGCTTTTGATTAATTAGAAATTTTGATAAAGCGGAAAGTAAAATCGAGTGACGTGTAGACCTCCTTCCCTGTTTCCCAACCGATGGCCAGTCTAATTAGTTCTTCAGCAGTGCGCTGATCTGACTAAAAGGCAGAAAGCCACTACCTCCAAGCCCGATGAGAACAGTTTGAACTTGAAAGTTTATCTCCAACAGCTGCGCTCCATGTCCACAAGAAAGAGGAATCGTACCTTTTGTCATAAGTCAGTGGCGCAGTCGTCAGGCGCTGTGCACACTGAGTGTTGCCAAGCCCGACCGTGATGGAGGAGAAGCCGCCAAAGTCGAGATCGCTATCGAATTGTTGCAGCATTCTTTTACTCACCAAAGTGCACCCACCACTGTGCACTGTGCGTCAGGATGGCAACAATGGGCCTGCAGCTAAGGTTTACGTGTGGCAAGCCTTTTACTTGGCGGAGGAATGTTGACACCAGTGGCATCGAATGTGGTCCCTCAAAGGGCTTCACAGCCACTGTGGCCAGTGTGCAAAACTGCTCCCTTGGTGATTGGATGCGGCTTTAATGTTCCACTTTTAAAGCTGCAACCATCGTCGAATGCTTCATGCCTCCACTGTAACTCGAATGTGCACTTCACGAGTTTCCATCTCTCCCATGGGACTAATCAGCGCTGTGCTTGGCAGTTGGCATCAAATTACGACTGCACTGCACCAAAGAAGAGGTGATACACCGCGTTTTTTTGGATGTGTGGCTCTTGGTGCTTTCATAGTGGGAGTTGTGAGAAAGACGGTTCGTGGCAATGCAACCGGGAGCCGGAAGCGAGTAACCACTGGTGTTGGAGTCTACGACTCCCTCCATTCCCTTTCATTTTGTCAGTACAGAAAACGTTTAATCATGACGATGGCAGTGGGGAGGAAAAGTCTCCATCCGGAGGATTACCAATCACGTCTTCTACCCCAGTAATGACCTTATGGTAGGAGTTGTGTCAAATGCAAGCACATGCATAAAAATCGCTGACAGTGGCTAGCTTTAACATTGTTCCACCTCACCGACCCAACGGTTCTAAATCTTCCGTCAGCTAACCACCAGTAACCCAACCTCCACTGATGCATCCCTTTCTTGTCGGGGCGCACAAAATTTTTCTGGCTATCTGAATCCAAATCGGTTCGATAACCTCTTGTATTCTCTGGGCGAATCCAATTTCTACGTTTCTTTCAAAACATTCTAAAGCTAATCATTTGAGAAAGAGCAACTTATTCCGGAATTTGAAGTCCTTATATTTTCTATGCTCCTCGTGGACTCGAAACGGTACCTCACAAAAACACTGCTTTTAAGGCCCATTTCCGGCGAATTAAAACTCTATGCTAGAGGAGAAAAGTAGTTTAGAACTATCAAACTTCTGATTTATTTCATCAAAAAGTCAAAAGCCAACTCAGTGTATGGGTAATTTTAGAGGGCAAATTGCGAGGCGTAGATAATTGTTTTCCGTTCGATTTCCCAATGCTTCGCCAAGTGAGAAAAAACTCACATCCTCGTATTCAGAGTGGACGGATGCTTTTTGGACCCTCCTACCTTAACGTTAACTTTTCAACCCACTTAACTCCTCCCGATTTTCACAATGTCTATGTTCTTGGTACTTTATTTTGTTCGTTTTGCGTTTCAATGTGATGACTGGAGCAACGATGGCTCAAAGAGGAGCTTAGCAACGGCAGGAGGCTGGAATTTTGATGAATTTGGTAGGTACGCTGAACGGGCTCTGTTAAAACCAGTTGGTTCAATTTGTGTTTATAAATGAAGTGACTGCATCTATCGTTTGTTCGATCTTTCACTTATGCTACTTAAATCTTGTGAGCAAATTATTTCAGTAGTTTGTTACGTTAATTATGAGAGGTCAGGCTATAAAGCAATTATAAAATCTAGCAACTCTGTGATGCTTAATGAACTTTAGCTTAACTGTTGCAAAGAACGCCTTTTTAACACAAACGCGAACTATCACCTGAAGCAAACATCTAACGTATGCGGTAAGCTATGAGTGGTTGTACGTTTGACAAACCAGCAATCCCCTCCTTCTACACCTGCCACTCTCCCAAGGTTAATGTATGTTATCCTCAAATTGTCGTAGAATTCCTTCTGATTTATCTCCATGATATCCTCCTCTCAGGCGTTTCAAACAATGTAAAGGTGCTTCCCAAAATTTCACGTGACTGCAGCTTGAAACGACTGCTGTCAAGGCTCTTAGTAAACCTCCCATCTCATCGCTAGCCTTACCTATCCTCTCTTTAATCACATGCTCATCTGCGTCCCCACGCAGTGGTCTCCAATATGGAAGGCCTATCCTGCAATCTCCTTTTAATTTTGTTGCACACCTCTCATTATCAGCTACACATCTGCCCGGATTATGATGCTATGCCTAATGCGGAAGGTAACGGCACGTTAAATTTGGATACTGATCGGGCATCATGTGCTATGATTATGAGCTCAGCGATACTTTGCAACCTTCATGAGCCATATTTTTACAATTTGAGCTAATCACTTGCCCAGAACACAAACTGGTTCTGCCCAATTTCAGGTCTCCAGCAGCGATAACGGAAATGCTGTGAGGAGCCTCCAAAAGCCTACTTGCTCTAACACATGGAGGCGCCTCAGTTAAACAGCTTAAAGGGACTGCACGTTCAATTGTATAGAGGGTATAAATTCTCACCGTGTCAGTTACCCTGAGTTAACGCAACCACTCAGCGCACGAGGATAATACAAATGCTTACTGGATGCTGAGATTTTATCAAGATTGGCGACTGAAGTGGAAGTGGCCCATCCCTTCCGGACGCAGCCAGTCCTATTAACGCCAACGCCTTTTAACACGAACGATGGCCCGTGTGGGTGCATAAGCCTATTCTACTGAAATATTTCCTCACGTCTCCAACTAAAATGCCAATCATGGAGTTTATGGTAATCTGTTATTCTTCAACGGAAATTTTCCTAAAGATCTATTTTATTTTAAGGGGCAGATTTAGGTATTGTGCTCTGCACACATCCGACTGGCAAATTAAGTCTTACTAGAAATGCCCTGCTAAACTACTTTAAGTGTCAGCGACTGCTTAGATTTCCTGTCCAATGCGGTGAAAACTAAATTTGGTAATTTCTTTTACGACCATGCATCACTTCTGAAACAACACACTTGCCTTAGGAAGATGCCCCCCAAAAACGATGAGTTTGAGGCAAAAGTCGTGGAATTTGCGTTATAACTTCATTACATGCACCATGCAGTGAGCTTGCGCAATCCACTAAGCATTGCAGGCTTGTTATTCTCGTTGTTTACGGGATTTACAAAAATATCAATTTAAATTCACGTATCAACAAGGAAACCTTGATCCAACCGAGGGTAGATCTTTGGCAGCTCAAAGTAATGTTACTACCGGTAAAATGCATAGAAAATCATAAAAGGTCCATCTTCCCAAAAGAATAAGTTTATGTATGCTGCTGATTAGCTTCATTTGGTTTGTCTCAACCTCGTTTCGTGCCTTTGGCGTGAATGTAATGCGTACTACTGCGTTCAAATTGCTCTTGCAGGGGAGAGAAGGTCATTCAATACGAAACCCAATTTGGAGGTGCGTAAGGGACCTTCTCTGGATTGACATCGGAGACTTCCTCGATAACACCGCCAGATTACTCTCCTCTTATTGAGGGCGAATTACACGTTTCGGAGAGCATGGGGATAACAGCACTCCAAGACGTTTAAAATTGCCGATTTGCGATTCTTACATAGGAGAATTCGAGTAATAGAAAGAACTAGTTCCGAATTTTTTCGGAGTACAAATAAACTTCCAAGATACAATAGAAACTGACTAGTAATATTCCCGTGTGCCGCTTATTAACCAAGTCGAGATTTCTCTAGAAATTAGGTTTATGGCCTTAATGTAGAATATTTGAAGAGCTTAAGTGCATCATTGTATATTTATCTACTCCTCTCTAGGAAGATCGATGTAATTGTTATAGAATATGACCGGCACTACCAGAAACCTAAAATTATGGAATAATTGATCTGTCGTTAACTACATGTAGTATTTTAATTCTTGTAATTGCTTCCAACCCGTTCTCAAGGTCCTTCGTTTCAGTTTTGGTAGAAGGAAAGTTAGCCAGAGATTTATTAAGCATAACTGGTGGGGGGGGGGGGGGGGGGAAGAGAC
>UYWX01000176.1:0-29585 GCA_900622495.1 Hydatigera taeniaeformis
CACACACCCACACTCAAGCACGCACACACGCCAATGCACCTGCACTCACATCACCTCACAGTCATGCAGACCTACACATCAAACCGAATTCCAAATGTGGTACTTGTGCCACTTGAGGCTGCTCCATTACGACAACACATCACCAACACTGCAGCGCGAGTAATGCGACAGTCTGCCGACACCAGCGTCCTCCGTCTCACCATTTCAGCTCTCCCCGACGCCTCCCGGGCGACGTGGTGGCACAGTTGTGAGAGGACAAACCACTCCATCCTCAACTCTGTCCCACGAAATTGGTGTGTTTGTGTGCAGTGTGGACATTGTCTGCGCTGGATCGTTCGAGGTGGACGATGTAGTGCCTCAAGTTATGTTTGAGGCACTGTGTGAATTGGCGAGTGGGCATATCGTGGGGGCGCGACATATGAGCGTCAACTTTCGAACTCTAAATTTCGTGGTTTGACTATGATGTAGCTTAATAGAAACCTCCTCATATGTGCAATCTTATAACCCCATGAAAAGCAACCTCTCTCTCCTATCAAAATGGCATATCATAAGTGATTGTCCTTTAGAAGTAGGTCATTATGTCAGGACGCCTTTTGGGGTATGGCAACACGGGGTTACGTATTTTTTAGGCCAAAGAATGAAATGAAAATGCAAATGTTAAACGCAGGTATGAACAAAATGGGACTCAGACAGACGCACACACTTACACGACAAGCCAGTAGTGAAAGAAACCGTTCATCTATGTTGAGGATCGGCCCTATCCGACCAGGCTCCAATGCTGCTGTCTAAACAAAAGGGAGACTCATTAACAGGGACCAAAAAAGCCAAATAAAATGACTGCAATACAACCTGATTCAATTGAATATTTCACCTTTCAATGCAAACCAACGTTGGACAGCACTGTCTAGGCGAACACACTGCCAGACGAGGTTTGAAAAACGATACTACAATGTACGATGCTTTGAAGGCGCTTAACTACAATAATTGGCACAACAGCGCTTTGGACCACGAATTCTGATCCTCTGCCTTACATTTGAGTAAAGAATTTTACAGGAAACTAGTGCCATGAACAACTCACTCATTCCTGGTTGATTTTTCTACCAACCCGCAAACCCATTATTCACCCGTCCACTCTAGAATGAACCGAATGTTCTTTCAAACCAACCATTTGGTCAATCGAGTAAAGGGCCAACGAAAAGGGACACAGCATGACAAAAATCAAGTAGTTGAAAGGCTTACTATCATTACTAAAGTACCTCTGGTTATTTACTCCAAGTCAAGACTGGACATCACCAACCTGTTGAATGTGAAGCGAGTTGACGTAGTTCTATTCTGTTCCAAGACTACAGAACCGGATCGTATAACTAGTTATTGGTACTTAAAGAGGTCGCAGCAGCATAAAGTGCCACTGGCCCACTTTAAACCCTTACTTAGCCTCTATCCACTCCACATTTACGCCTAAGCGAAGTACTGCTTCCATCTTCAAAAGACCGTGTTTGCTTTGCTTTGCTTGTGGGACGATGTGCGTATAAATGAGATCAACCCATCCGTGAATGAAACATTCCAGCATGTTTCTTTCGTAGGTGCGTGAATAACTAAAGGCATAACAAGCCGTTCAAAGGTACTTGCGTTTAATACTTTCGGAGCCAGAAAACCTATCTCATGTGGCAGTCGCATCAGGCTTCAGATTGTTGGAAAAGAATGAACAATCATCCTGGAGAACAAATGGACAAATAGAGTACCTCCACAAATTCATACGGTCATCTCGCCTACGATTTTTGGATATCCAAAATGCGTTCTAAAAGCCGAGTATTTACCGAGAAGTAACTTCAAACAGGTAAGAGGGTAGTATCCAACACGAACGATAGCGATGCTGTACTTACGTGTTGACAGATCCTTCAAAGGTCTGATAGAGCCCTCGCTCTGCATCAAGAAAGAAGTGTCGTCATCAAATCGCGAATGTCCAAGGAGGGTCCAAAGCCACATCATTAATGAAAATGGAAGTGAATCACTGAGATTCAAGTCATACTCCTTGCTTTTCCCACCAACAGCTTTCAACAATTGCTGCTTTCGATCACACCATATCCACTTTGGTGATGAGGAAGTCGAGACTTTTAGCTAACCATGCGCACAGATACACATTCAACCAGATTTCACGATAAAACCGATGCTGCACCGTGAGGACAAGTCAGTTTTACGGTCAAACCGACGATTATAACCTATTTCAGAAATGACTCAGACACAACACTACAAACTCACGGAAACTATTAGTCCCTTTGGAGTTCTCAAATGAGACGGAGTAAAGTAAGCGCCTTTCCCACGAGTTTGGAGCAACATTTTATGACTGAGAAGTAAACGTATTACAAACGTCTTTCAAGTTTCACAAAAATACGCGATTTAAGGATGAATAGCTGTAAACACGGATGAGCCGCGGGCCTTGAACATCAAGGCTACTGATTGGAGCGTCAGTGAAAGGAGCACCAAGAAACATACCAAAGTAGAACTGGAAACATACTACAGAATAAGACATTCTTTCTATACATCGGGTTAAGGGTTGTCAAAACAAAGCAGACAATGCAACAGAACGAAAAAACTTACCTTATCTGAGTGGAGGCCAACAATGAGGTAGGTACCCAGCCGACGGCACTTTTCGAGGAATTGCACATGACCGACATCTGCACAAGGTGTAGTCAAGGTTGAAGGATAAAAATGGGCACCGATAGAGCTACCACAATGGTAACTAAAGACAGATCTGGATTTTGACTTTTACAGGCTTGAGAATGATAGATCGAGCGTCATCAAGGCATTTTGGGTACCATTAATTAAAATACGGCCATTGGTGATGATGCATACATGATGGCGACTTTCCTCGTTAGCAAGTGCGAAAGCTGTAGGTGCAAGTGTGCGAATTAAATGAGCCCGCTGAATAATGGTGCTAGCTACTATCACAAACCTCCATCTTGGTGAGGGCATTTGTATTACAACTAGAAGAGCTGTGAACACAATTCACGAATGTTTGTAAATGTGAAACTGAAGCGCGCAATGGATGCCACAAACTCTACCGGATTTGATAGGTTCAGAAGAGTAGGGAAAATCGAGGTCGCAACCTCCTACGCTAAACCATTATGTGACAGAACGTATGTGAATATGAGCAATTCCCACTTGCTTTAACCCCGATCAGTACCGAAGTACCGCCAGGAAGGGAGCAGGCTACCTAGAGAGGTTAACCGAGAAAGAAGTTCAATCTGGTTCTCTTAAAGCCCAATCTAATCTTTCATGCCTAAAAGCCTCAAATTTACCTGACTTCATTGAAATATCACTGGTCCTGGTGGACGTTAGCTAAGAGCAAACAAAGGATACGCATGAGGTCAAACGCGCCAGGAGCGTAAACCACTCGCTCGCCTGGCCTGGGAGCTCGAATTCCTTCCAGAGAAGAGCTGTTACTGACTCCAGTGCCACAGCCTGGCGACATGAATTGAGCTATGCGCAGAGCGTTCGGCATGTAGTGTGTGATGCCTGATGTATAAGTGGAAATGGAAGAAGCTTCTGGATCCTATAACGCAAAAAAAACACAATCGAGACTTGGTAAGCTACCGGCTATTTAAGCAAAGAGATTCCGTTACGTCGTAATAAGTCTTTCAGACTCAACTATTCCAACAACTCTTAAACTCACAGCCAATTAGCGCCCTATCTAGCGAGCGAAAGAAGATTTGGCTGGATCTGTAGCTTACAAACCATCCTCCCGAGCATTATTTTTAGCTTAAAAGCTAATATTGGACAAGTCCCAAAAATATAGTACGTTGTGCGACACTGCTCAGGGTTAAGTACGTGAGTTCATCACTGTCATCAAGTCTGACAGATAAAATGCCAACATGCGACTGATTTAAGGGTAGAGAAGAGAAGACGAAGAAAGTTAATCTAACAATATTCTCATCAATCCCACAATGATAATTTCGCGAAGCATCCTGCATGTGCAGAAGCCTGTTGTTAATTGCGCATTTTGAAGTTAATCCTCCAACGAAAGAAATACATTTTTTAAATGCTACTATGCTAACAACCTTGAGAGCAAAAGTACATCGAAAGGTCACAGAGAGGTGGGTAGAAGGGCACAGAGCGAGTCTCGTGAAGTTAAAGTAAACACTCCAAAACAAACAGCATAACTAAAGAATAACTTTTTTAAAAAAGAAAGGCCGCTGACTTAACACTCACACCAGAACCGTTTTCAATAATCGAGTTTCTTGCATCGCAGTGTCTGGTTGCCCGCTGGATTCTAGGGTAAAAGACAAAAAAACAATGGAAAGAAATGTCTATAGCAATCTTATCTTCTTGCCTGACCCCTGTCCCTCAAGCGTTTACTTGTTTAAAATTTCTGCCAAATAGTTGCAACAGATTTAGTTAGAAGCAAAATGACAGCTAACATTTTGATGACGAGAGTAACAACGCTTCTGTCGGGTTTTCAACGTCAAGTAGATTAAGACATTCGATAGTGACGATTTCAGCTCCACTCTTAGAATAGCCAAAGGTTAAATTCCTAGTGAGCGTTGGAAAGGTGTTGGTGTGTCCGATTGGTGGTAGTAGGCTCCCAAGGAGTTATACAAATCAAGAGAGAAATAAGAAGCTGATGACAGACGGCGGCTCGAAATGATAGAAAAAGTGCAAATGAGTGATATCGACAACAATTGTGCAATTGCACGTTATTATCCCGCTTAAACGTGCCAAACATAGCTGAGAGTAAACTCTAAGTAAAAGTGACACCCGAAAAACGTGAGCAACTCACCGGTATAAAAGGTCAGTCGTTGATATGCCTTCAGTCCGGCTGACCTCTCTGCGGAAATGAAAGCACAGAAGGTAAAGGGCAGGAATGCACAGTAACCGAACCAAATTTATCAAATATCCATGAGCCATTGAGAGCAGCTAACTCTAGCTCCATAGTTCTTGAAACACCTCTGAAGAAAGTATAGTCTCAATGATTATCGCGCCTTCAAATTATCTATTCTTGCCTTCGAAATCTCAGCTTCGAGGTAATACAGCATACCGTAATAGAGACAGCTCTGAAGAAGGAATAAGAACAACTCACGCATACTTTCCAGCCTTTTTGACGATCTCGTAGGCATCAGAACCATCTTCAGTAACAGAAATGTCATCTAAACACAGAAAAGAATCTTTACTACAGTTCAATCGACCTATCATTAACCTAACAAAACAAAGTTCTATTTAATTAAGGAAATGCACACAGCCTACTTCCATGAACGCAAAAGTCACAATTGTGTTCCTGTAAAACCTCAAGTTGGGTCATGTAGGGGGCATCTTTGACGACCTATAAGAAAAAATAAATGATTCGCTGGCGTTGAGGAATAAAACCTCACCTCATCAACCCATTTAATGGCTTTTAGCAGGATAAAACGCTCTTCCTGAGTAAACACTGGCGGTCCTTTGTGTCTTGTGATTTCCTCTAAAAAAATTACACTGGAATACCAAATTCTACCATCACTGTGAATGCCCACGACAAGATAATCACCCAAGCACTTGGCCTAGGAACTGTAGTTAGTGAGAGGAAACGGCTGAACCTGTCGAACGAGATTGGCATGCCCGAAGTGCACCATATCAAAACTATAAGGAATAGGCTATAACAAAAAATTACCATCCATCGACCCAAACACGTGTAGATCGTCGCAGCTCCATATCAACACTAGATTGTCAACACCAGAGACTGCGTAGATATATGCGAAACATTTGAAAAGGGCGTATGAACTCGCCAGCCAGTAATATCCTTGCATTCACAATAACCCCACTTGTAGGTCATTTGGGCGATTTCCGTGCCTTCATTGGATTTTGTTGCGTTGAGTAAAATTGTGAGTCAAAATAATCAGTATTAAATACAACTCATTATTTCCGAACAATTACGGAGGGCAACTATTAACGTTGGCCTATGGTATCAAAAATGAGTTTGGGACAGATGAAAAAGCATTGACATAGTAATATATACTAGTTTGTTTAAGTGTACTTCTACAGTTTAGAGACGAAAATCATCTGCATTCCATCCCCCATGCTTCTTGTAACAAACGCTTAATAAATCATTTGCAATCAACTCTCTCTTTAAGTCTGAGGTTCAAGGGCCAGAAGGTAGGCAAGTAGCTGTAAAGTCATCGCCAAAGATATCTCCGTCACACTCCTTGCTGTTTTGGTGGCTTCATAGATAAAAGGCAAGGGATGCCATCGACTATGCCTAAATAACAAGTAGATTACAGGAGCTTGGACTGGAAACACCCTGTACTAATAAGTCAAATCCAGTTTCACAAGTCCAAGTAGTATATTATGCATAAATTACCTGCATGACAGGTTTCTGTGCTCGTGGACCAGACCCGAGCAAAGCTAAAGCTCGATCCACCATCCTTCTCCTCCTCCTTTACTACACGCATTTCAGCTCCATTTAATGCCTTCTTCTACCTTGTGGGAGGTTTCCGCACACCACGCTGGTAGCAGCGGAAGGCGAATATGACTCCTCCCTTTACGACTTTCACCCCAATGGTCACCTCTTGAGACACACATGGTGCGAAGGAAGCGACTATAATTCGGGTGGACTTCAACTTCTTCATCTTCTTCACAACAGAAGAATTGAGAATGACAGGCTGTCAACAACTGAAGGAACATTGCCGTGGACCACTTACAATGGCATCATCTCGGAACTCCTTCTACCACACCAGCTTATCGATGTCGAAGATGACATCACGCCGTAATTCCTTCCATACGGAGCTGTGTTGATACCCTTTGCGCTGTTACGCAACTGCTGTTGACTAGTGTTTCGGTGTCTCTCCTTGGACATGATTGATGGTCAACAGAAGCATGCGCTCTGACACCTGCTCCTAGACCGAGCGTAACTATGGCTTCAGTTGAAACTGCTGAGAAGTCCACGTGCTGTTCCTCAGTCTCAGGGCAGCTAATGCCAGGATCGGATGGCTTGTGGATGTCTCCTTCTGGCACTGGATGTGTTGTGATGGCTGACGCGAGAGGTGTAAGGGGGACGTCGACCAAGAAAGGGAGTTGGCACTGTAATGCATTGGCTATGTGATCACCCTTGTTATTTGTCGTGCTCCTGTACGTTGGCGCTGACCGTTGGACCTCTTGAAGATACGCATTCAGCCCAACTTGATGCCTTCTACCACCCAATGGAAGTCTCCGAGCCTAGCAATATTAATAGCTTTCTACGCGTAATGCTTTGTTTATGTGATAATCTGAAGTTTGCTCTCCCTTTAAGATTTGTCTGATACTTGTATGCCTGAGCTGGCCTCCGGTCAATGCTTTTTTCTACTTGGAATACATGTATCCTGCTCCACTAAATGTTTCTTCTACAATCGGAAAGTCTCGGAACACTACACTGCTAACTTTATTATCCTTTTGTGGCTCTATCAAAACAGGTTGGAATACTGATACAGCGTGTTAAGTGTAATGCTTTGTTTATGTTACTACCTGATGTTTGGCGGTCACTTGTTCACTTGGCTGGCCTTCGGGCCATGCTCAAGCCCATTTGTATTCAGCTGCAGTTATTGATCTCTTAAAATCGTAACGGAGTCTCGGAACGCTACACTAAGTAGTACTTAATCAGGAGTCTGCGCTAAGTCCGTTGCCACCAGCAGTGTCCCTATGGCATAAAGGGGAAAGGCATTATAAATGCAAAAGACTAATTTGTATAAATCAAAACAAAGCGGACAAAATTAAAGAAATTTTTGTCCGCTGAATTATGTGAGCTAATGTTTACTGATTTGGCAAAATAATCTGTGTTGTTCCAAAATTTATTCGTTTTGTTTTCACCCGAGAATCTGCATTTTTGTTGATAGTTACATCTATCCGCCAGCTTGGTCCATGAAATGTAAAATAATGCTATTTTGATAAGAATAGTCTATTTTCTCATTTCATAGGCTGAGGAAAAGTCGACGATATCTGCTTAAAGGTAGAGATCTAGGTCCGACTGGCCTGCGTACTCACATCTTTGGTGATAATGTGCTCTGAAAGGAATGGGGACGAGTTTATTCAGGTCACTTTGCTTTTTTTTACGTGCCTTACTGCAAACCAGCACTGATACACGGTGTGCTCGGTTTTGTTCCCCATTGTTTTCATTTTCGTTTCTCTGCCTTGAGCATCCTTGGTATCTCTGAATGCACCCATTTTATGCGTTGACAACCAGTTTCCTTTGACACAATGGCTTTGAGGAATCGATTACCATAGGGTATCTATAAGATTATGAAAGCCTTCTTGGATTTATGTTTTCGTGCTAGTTAATTCATTTAATTTATTAACGCGAAGATGCCATCTAAATTGGTAAATTGCGGGACTACTGTCATAGAGCAGCTGACTTTCCTTACTTTAATCCATTTCGCTCATTCTGAGTTTGGAGGAGAGATTATCTTTCTGCTAATAATTCTTTCCCATTGCTCTTAACCGCCATGGGTATTTAAAGTTCTTTTTATTCTTGTTTCCTCAGATTGACGTCTCTACTGACGAAGACGCATCAGGAGTACTTTCGTCTCTACCAGGTTCGTCATTCCCATCTCAACAGCTTCAATTAGAAGAAACATCAGGTGAAACCGAGGTGTTTCCCCGTGTTTTGGCTTCTACGTCTCCACCCTCCGTCCCACCCCCCGATATTCAAACTCTCATCGTTGACGAAGTGACCCAAGGTGACACAGATGACGATGACGATTCTGATTTTGAGGATGAGACACTGGTGGAACGCCTTATTGGTCTCACTGAAATGTTTCCTGAATGGCTGCGCTCCGCGGCATCATCTATCTTTGATGGAACGGTAGGGGTGATGCGTGGCGCCTACTCTCTGTCACGCTCTTCTGCTTGGTTCGCCGCCTCCGTTATGACCGTGTGTATGCTGCCTCTAATGTTGGAGCTGGAACGTAACCAGATGGAGGAACAGGAAGCCTCGGAGCATCGATCCATGATGCTCGGACCGGGAGGGGCGGGACCTCAGGGCTTAGCGGGATTCCAGGCCAACATGCCGGTGTTAAGCCCGGCTGTTGCGAAGTGAAGAGGAGTGAAATATGTGCATCTTAGAACCAATGAATATTTCTGATTTGATACCCATAACCTCGGGTTCATAAGTATGTCTCCTGAGAGGTGTCAGTTATTATGTCATCTAGGATAAAGTGGTCTTTTGTGTACTTCGCACAAGAACGCCGGGTCGATGTTGCTGTCTTCGTAATGCGATGTGGCCAGGAGGGAATGGAAATCTTAGGAAGTAGATAATTTCTCGTTCAGACTGAAAGCGTTGACTATGGCTTTGTTTCACGTGGTGCACGGAATGCCAACCATCTTGTTGTTCTATTCACTCAGTCTTAGTGGCCGTCCACTTTGCTCACTTAATCAGTTTCCCTTCGAAAAAATGAGACTATGACTATGGCTCCTATTCTCTGTTTCACAGTTGAGCCCCGGTTGTTGGTGCAGGGCCATCCAAGGTGTTTCCTATCGAGGGTGTTACTGCAGCATGTCCTGATGCTGGACATCTCCGTGCTATCAATACAGTAGGTTTGCAGTCCGTGTTCTTGTTTGAGGATAGAAACCGGTTACAATGCCTCACAATTACTCCCTGCTTACTTTTAACCTGGTTTGAACCACTACATCGCACCCAAACTGAGCCGGAAGAGGAAATAGTCTTTAACTCGAGCCCTCGCATTTGACCGAGAAAATGCCATTGTTAGAATGGACCTCTCCCTACACAAGGAGCCTTGTTTGTTGGGCTAGTTAGCATAACCGAGTTGTTCAATCGACAATCTGAGTTCTTTGATGAGACTATTGGCTATCCTAAAAGCTTCGAGTCAGAATATTCGCGTCGGGTGCGTACAACTGCACTAACTGCTCGAGAGCCGGAGGGTAATACTCATTGGGAAGGATTGTTGCCTAGGGAAGTGCAGCCCTGATTGGTGGATGGGTGGCTAGACCTCCAGCCGGTGTAGAGGCTGTTCTGTTTTGTCCATGCTTTCTTCGTAAAATCCAACGTCCGAACTTGGAAGTCCCGCATGCCTTTTAATTGCTTCAACATGTTAATTTTGCTAACGATTTGCCACCTCTTACCACAAACACTGGCGGTGCAGTGACCTACCGAACCACTCCTATCCGAAACAAATTAGCCCATGGCAGAGTATGTTCACATTAAACTGAAGTCTATGGGCTGTAATGTTCAGCTTGTTAATTTCATCGTATGTTTTGTCGGAACCCAAAGCTTCGTCTCCAAACCCTCTCTGAGTGGTGCGGCTACTTTGGTGGAATTCCAGCCTCTCTGCTCGTGGACACATTCTCTAGAGCAATGTCGTTCTTAAGGAAAGGAAACCGTTTAGGTTCCTGCAACTGACCTGTTAGTTCTTTCTTCCACCTCGAACTCCACTTAGCAGGAGCAGATGGCATAGTCTAGAAGTCAGGTCAAAACTAGCTAGCTAGTTTTTTAGTTCGCTCGTAGAACAGGGACATCAACCGTCGAAAGGACGAAATAAAAAAAAACAACCAAGCGTTCGCATGCTGGGAGATTTTATCAAAAGTCAATGATATCAAGCAAGGTAGAAATGTTACCAACAACCGAGGGAGTAAACTAACAAGCTGAAACACTTTTAAAAAATAGAAAAGTAACTCCTCAAATAGGAAGTGTTGAGAACAGACGTTTCGTCTCATCGGGGCGCAATCGCGATCGGCGTATTCACTGTGTTGTAACTGCGTCGTCGCTTGCTCGGTATGGGTGAATCTGTAGATTCCTGACTCAGTATCTGAATAAAACAAGTCACACAAATTGGGGTAAAAGTGGTAGTCAAGACAAATAACAATAAAGCTACTCAAATACTTACTTCAAAAAAACATGCAAGAACATATCCAGATTAACCAGCAAAAATGCAAATACCAAGATGTGATTTCTTACGCTCATATTGTTTGTGATTTGCATCTCTTCTACAGTAGATGTGAGACCGCCAATCTAAAGACGGAGTGATGACAAAGGAAAGTGGAGAAAAGAATGCCGCCCATGTTAACTAATGGAGAATTCTCGTCAATTATTCGCTTACATCTACAGACTTCCCACGCTTTCCCCTCATCGATGTGGCGCCGTTTTCCGACCGACTTAGATCGTCAGCCTTTGAGCCAGGAAATAAAATAGATAATGATGGAAGTGCAGCATTGGTGAAGGCTGATAGTGGAACCTACCTCTAGTTCGGGTGTCACACATGCAGGCGAGAAGATACGAGGCACAAGCACGGCCTCAACATGCGCCTTCAGAACGGCCTTATTACCACTTGTAAAAAGACCAACACACAAGCATTTAATAAGAAAATTGAGGCGAGAAAGGTTGACATTGTACAGACATACCTTCTCCCACGCACATCCTTCAAAGCACCCTCGTCTAACAGTTTGTTTAGAAGACCCTTTGCCACATTTACCTCAACCGACAGTCTCTTCGCAATCAAGCCAACTGAGAGAACATCGTTTTCGATACATAGTAGAATAGCACGACGGAGAAGGCAAATTGACTAGAAAAAGAGAAAAACCGTAGCATTAACCATCACAATTTCAACTCCTATGAAGAGGTGA
The DNA here is from genome assembly GCA_900622495.1 of Hydatigera taeniaeformis. Lineage (NCBI taxonomy): Eukaryota > Metazoa > Platyhelminthes > Cestoda > Cyclophyllidea > Taeniidae > Hydatigera > Hydatigera taeniaeformis. The sequence goes on from UYWX01000176.1 coordinate 11,575, forward strand.
ACAATACTTTGGCCTCCTCTTCTGTTAACTGCATAAGAGTTGGATCGGTCTTGCTGCCAGACTCGAGCAGATGCGACTAAAAATTATAAGACCGAAATATATGAGTAATCAAGCAGAAGGTCAAGAGTGAAATGAATCAGCAGAGGAAAGTGGCAAACCTTAACTTTGGCACAGGCATTACACAGATGCGACTGAGGAATGTCGGCGTCATCAATTATGCGAAAACAGACAGCGTGCTGCCACTTCTCACAGCCGTCGCAGAGAATCATGACTCCGTCATCCTGAACACGATTGAAGAGTAAAGCAACAGAAATACCCTACCAGGTTGACGCCACACGGACAAGCGACCTCAAATTCTTCCTCCGCCTGTTCTTCTGCCTCTAACTGTGTCGGCTGATAAGTCGAACGGGGAGTGTGGCAAATATTTGAACTCTTTATTGTGATTACGTGCGAAGGTTGTGACTTTGCTTTGGACTAGGTATTATTAAAAGTGTATTAATTTTAGGTAGCACTTTTGGATTGCAAAAACGGTGAAGGAGTTAGCTCTACCTTTACCACTTCCATTGCGGTCTTTAGCTTCTCGGGAGGAGCAGTTATTAGACTTGGAATAGTATGAATGATCATACGCACACTATGGAAGCTCTAAAGGCGGTTAAAAAGGTGTTGAACTTACGGTGTCGACTACACCGATCTTAAGGTTGATAGGATCACTTTGGAAGATCACTTCTGGATTCTCGTCGATTTTAAAACCATTGGGCATGTAATCACTAGGAGCAGCTTTAAAAAAGCCGAAGGTCGGATTGCCGTACAACATGCAATAACAGAGAAAGTGAATAGATAAATTTCCAGAATAGCTATTCACCTATTGTGACAGGAACTTTAGGGTGACAAATGGCTCTGCTAAGAAGATGATGACCAGAACACTACAAGAAGACAGACGGCAATCGAACCCGTATCAGTCCTTCAGCCACTTATCCAACATCCTTCTGCATATATTACGCAAAACATAACAAGCAGAAAACTCAACACTTACAATTGTAATACTGTAGTTTCATTGTCAGCATCATTTTCTTCGGAAGCGGTCCAAGCATCTTCCCTGCTGCCAAGATGGTATTGAGCAAATTCTTCGTTTGCACTTTTATTCTTTCATCCCTAGGGAGGGTAGATACAGACTTTGTAGAACTAGTTTTCATTTGAAAAGATGTATCAGCGTACCTTAAGGACTCCGCTTCCATTGCCATGGAAGCCCCATCTTTATCATCGTATCGGAATGTGAATGAAAACGATTCCATTATGGTCTAAATGGAGCAATTAAGGCAAAAATAAGGCGAGCCTTTGGATCACTCGGGTTCTCATAGAGGACAAGAGTCGCCTTCCGGAGCTTAAAAAGCTAAGTATTGTAAGAATCTTACGTATCGCTTTTCAATTGCGTCAAAGCATCCACGGAGCCAAAACACAACTTTGCAAGTTCCAGGGCATGAGATCTCCTCCTTCAGTATTTTTAAGCTTATTCCTAAAATTTGATTTGATTCAGTTCAATCAAACCTTCAATATTTTTGTCGAAGAAGGCGTTGACAGGGAAGAGCTTTCGAACAAATGCAACATTCGAGACAGCAACAGCAAATAGTTTCTTCACAAAAACAAGGGACAATGTCTCTGTATTTATTTGCAGAGGAAATGTTTTTTGCCACTTAAAAAATCATGGAATAACAGAGGTACCTGTCTAGTTGTTACTTTCTGTGTCGCAGCTACGGGCATCTCAGCAACAACGTGTTATCGTTAACGAAAGGTGAGTCGAACAAAACAATGAAGGCCACGAGTTTATCCACTACAACGCTTTTTTGTGATTTTCCTGGCAGCTTAATAATGTGTGCGCGTTACTGTACATGTATGATACAAGTTTCTCATAATGATAAATATCTATGACCTGTTCAAGTGTTAGAACGCTTACATAACTTGTCGACAAAACAAGTAGATGATTATTTGGGTCTAGTTTACGCTATTAGTGACTGAAGTCTAACCCGTCTTATAGTTTTCGTAAAATAAATTAATTGCAACAGCGCACACGCTAGTTCAAATGTACGGGTAGAGTGTAAGCCCTCCCAGCATACTCCCAGAACCCGAACCTCTGATTTCATAAGAGAGTGGGTTTGGGAAATGAAAGAAAAGTGTTGATTAGACAATAATTCAACGCCACCCCAAGGATGGCTCCGCGTTCCTCATCCACGAGACTTGTTTTCGTATCGCTTAACCGCTTCTCTACATAGAGGCAACTTAAACACACTGGTGACCATCTGGCCTCTGTCGTTCGGACTGGCCCCTGAGCTATGTCAAGGCACAACAGCTTCCATTTGTTTACAATACCAGCGTTCAATCATCCCTCATGCTTCCTATTATTCCAATGGAAGGTCTCGAGACGCTTCAGTGTGAAGAGCATGCAGTGATAAGAGAAGACATTTAACCTTGACATCGTTTGTGCATTCGTTCGATAGACAATAGGCTGAGCTTTTAGCATGACAGCGAAGTCAGCCAGCCGGTAGTCAGGCAAACAAAATACTACGCACTTGGCTACACCTGCTTTCTGCCTGACAAGCGTCTCAAAGTCGTGCCGCCTTCGAGACAGTTCATCCCACAGTTGCACAAAATATCATGTGAGTATAAAACAGAAGGAAATGGAGGGTGTTTATTCATGGCCCGAACCAGAATGGTTGTTTTCGGCTGTAATGTTTTGTGTGACACCCTGACGAATGACAGTCACTTTAGGATTTGCCTGGCCCTTGTACTTGTGGGCTGGCTTTCGGGCCATGCTCAGACCCATTTGTTCTGTTCTCTTCGTAATGCATGCATCCAGCCTCACCCTATGGGAAGTCCCGGGATGCTATATCGGTAAGTACGAAAGCTCTACTAAATGCTCGCCTCCGACGGACGAGATACATTTACACGACTCGTGCACATTGCATTCTAACAATCGAATTTAACATCATTAGAAAGCAATATTTCAAAAATATCTTGTCATTATTTAAAAAATTTGACAAAAGGTGAATCGAATTCTTAATTCCGAAATACAATGAATATATCAAGAGTACCCTGAAGGTTGGGACTATTTGTGGGAGGTTTCTGCCTTAATGGACAAGAATGCGACAGCCAATTTAGTGAACCCACACTGAAACTGAGTGTAAAAAGTGCAAACACAATACAAAATAGTGCTCTCCATATCAAGTGTTATTAGCCTTGCACTCCTCATCCACCATCACAATATTATCCTCAGTGAAATAAAACGGTTCCAAATCATCCAAGTTAGTCAACAAATTTCTACACAACAGAAGTGGTGCACGGCCAAAACATTACTGCAATTTGAACAATGGTTAGAGGTCCGAATTTTGGTTTGGTTTGATGGGTGAATTTATCGATAGGAAAGTTGCTTTGACTTTGGCACCTGACCTTAGCTAAAACAAGTGCTCCATCGACTGATCTTATGTCTTATGTTACCTATCCTCACATGGAAAGTGGAATAAAATACGTATCTGGGTTTCATTAGGTAGGAAATGTGGCGTGATTGTAGAGGACAGTTGTTACTTTTGATGCATAGGATATGAGTTGCAAACGACTTTCTAACTTGCATTATGTTGATCTTCGCCCCAGAAGGTGAATTATCCGGTTCTAGAGTGATAGTTCTTGTTTTAGGCTAGTTGTATGAGTGATGGCTACTTTTGCAGTCAAATTGCTACTGTTGGGCAGACTTGCAATCGGTACACATAAAGCATAAAAGTCCTAGACCTCCCACTGCGTAGTAGAAGGTATCAAGTTGGGCTGAATGCGTATATTCAAGAGGTCCAACGGTCAGCGCCAACGTACAGGAGCACGACAAATAACAAGGGTGATCACGTAGCCAATGCATTACAGTGCCAACTCCCTTTCTTGGTCGTCGTCCTCCTTACACCTCTCGCGTCAGCCATCACAACACATCCAGTGCCAGAAGGAGACATCCACAAGCCATCCCATCCTGGCATTAGCTGCTCTGAGACTGAGGAACAGCACGTGGACTTCTCAGCAGCTTCAACTGAAGCCATAGTTACGCTCGGTCTAGGAGCAGGTGTCAGAGCGCATGCTTCTGTTGGCCATCAATCATGTCCAGGGAGAAACACCGAAACACTAGTCAACAGCAGTTGCGTAACAGCGCAAAGGGTATCAATACAGCTCCGTATGGAAGGAATTACGGCGTGATGTCATCTTCGACATCGATAAGCTGGTGTGGTAGAAGGAGTTCCGAGATGATGCCATTGTAAGTGGTCCACGGCAATGTTCCTTCAGTTGTTGACAGCCTGTCATTCTCAATTCTTCTGTTGTGAAGAAGATGAAGAAGTTGAAGTCCACCCGAATTATAGTCGCTTCCTTCGCACCATGTGTGTCTCAAGAGGTGACCATTGGGGTGAAAGTCGTAAAGGGAGGAGTCATATTCGCCTTCCGCTGCTACCAGCGTGGTGTGCGGAAACCTCCCACAAGGTAGAAGAAGGCATTAAATGGAGCTATGGTTTTGCTCGGGGCACAGGAGCGAGATAATTGCCAAAAATGACCTCTAGTCATACAGGTGGACAAATTAAAAAGCTGTTACATGAAGACTCCATCTCTTTCCATTCTTTCGCCTCATGCAAACATCCAACCGAGAATCATACCCATCATTGCTCAATAGTGCATCTTGAGATGCAACACTTGTGGCAGTGGAAAGCGCAAAAGACCTCGTTACAACTGTCGTTCTGCCTCACAACGTCTGCGATAAACCTTGTAGCCTACGCATACGTGTTTGCAATGGCTTTAGTGAATTTTTACATTTCCTATTAAGAAACTTGTAATACTTTGTTTATGTGAATATCTGACATTTGGCGGTCACTTTCGGATCTGTCTGGCCCTTGTACTTTTGGGCTGGCCTTCGAGCCATGCTCAGGCCCATTTACTCTTCTCTCTTTGGAATACATGTGTCCAGCCTCACTCACCCTATGAGAAGTCTTGGGGCTTTAGGTATCTGTTTAGCAAACTTTCACCCCGCTCCCAAAATCATTAAAATCAGGGTTGTAAGAATATGTTTGCTCTTAAAAAAGTCATAGAGCATGGCTAAAGACATACAAGCTAAAAAGGAAAATGATAATGGGTAGGCGCATACTAACAACAGTTCTAGGTGCGTATCCTCGAGCTTGTCCATTACAAAGTTCGAGTTGACTTCCGTCCATGGTCCTGAACTAAATAATTTAACCAATAAGCTTGCATTATAGTTTAAGGTCAGTTAAATTATACTTACCCCTGGACACTTGGCGGTTAGCAACATTCTTGGACTACAAATACCGTTATATATACATATCATTGCCGGCCACGCCAATGTCCTCTTCATCCTCCTCGTAAAACCCATAAAATTGGACTCAAATTTATGCCTTCGTTGTCATAGTGGGAAGTATTAAGGAGACAAAATTGATAAGTCTTAGGACGCTACATGTGGCAACGTCCAGATTTTTTCCAGTTATCTGGCTCGGCAACGATTCTTTTTTACAAAAGAAAGTACACAAAGCCGAAATTGTTTGAATAAACTTCTATGAAGCACTCCAAGACTACCTACTTAGTGGGAAGCAGTGAATTGGTTTAATACATATTTTTTTGGGAGGATAAGAATAAAATGAGCCTAATATGGTCCGAAGGTCAGCCCAGGAATCCAAGGTCATGGCAAAAATCAAGGTCGTATTTAGATATCGGTTAGTTGCATGAATAAAGCATTTGAATCCGCATATGTAGGACCTACCGCTTACCTTTAGACATTTGATCCTCGGATTTTTGGATAGGGTTAGATAAGAAACCTTTATTGGATGTCATGTGCAGAAAGGCAGGGAACAGAGGAATTTATGAGACGGGAAGCCGATGTTTCACTGAGAACGCCTTTTCGAGCGCATAATGAATTGGTTACATTTTCGAGTTGCTTTTTCCTCCTTTTTCATGTAAAAGCATTGTACTGCATTGTACTGTATTGCACTGTGCACTGATAGGACTGATATGTATATGTGATGATTTGTTTAAGGTTAATCAATCTTGGCACAGATGATGCGCCTGAAGTATGCGAAGACACCGATCGCAGTTTATCAACATCCCCACTCCTTTTCTATTCTGTTGAGGATGGCCGATGGCCTGCCGAAGCATTCAACGCTCGGAGAGTGATTCAAATGAGCGAGTACACGGTACATCAATTCGACATGATACCCTTCTTTTTTGGCATCTTAACGATTTCTCCTGCTTTGTGTACTTTTTAGAAGATGCAATCGTTGTTTTAGACTGACGAAAAGTTAAAAAGGCGGTATTGTAAAAATCACAATATAACATTCTGACATAAATTTATATTTCATTGAGATTCCTTAGCTTTAAAAATTCTCATTGTGCGGTATGCAATAAAAATACCTAACTAACAAAAATATTCGCCAGTTGCAAATCAATCAAATTAATTTTGTTTAGATGCATCAGCATCTTGGTATTTGTCGAAGTCTGCCATTTATAGGGCTGTTTTAATCCGTACTTGCAGAGCTCGGACATCTGCACGATAATAATGGCTGATAATGGTGCTCATGATCCAGGAAGAGGTTATGTAGGGAATTGCACCGTTCTTGAAGAGGTCGAGAACCATGTGCCTACGGACGAAGAAGTTCGAATGTACGCGAAGGCCATTGGCATTGATCCTGATAAGGAGGCAGATTTGTTATATATTGCGCGTGAAGGTATTTCCGCCCCAGTTCCTAGTGATTGGATAGTTCTACAGGTGCTTTTATTGCTTTTTTCCCGGCACTGTCTTAGGATTTCTCGGGTTTTAAAATTAGTCTTGTTTGTTATTTTTCCAAATGATTTATCATTAACATGAAGTTTGTTGTCGTAACTGGTCTTGTTAATAGCATAGAAACGTCCTATATTAGCTTGCTCGTTCACTGTCCGTCTGATTTCAGGATCGAAAAGGAGGGATTTTTTACCAGCATAAGCCGTCTGGGGTCTGTATATGGGAACATCCACTAGATGCTCAATTTCGCCTTCGAGTAGTGGAAGCCAAATCTAAAAAGTTGAACTGTCAAAAAGGTAAGTTGTAAAGTCTTTCATTGTATCGGAAAGGCTTCAGTAAATGTAAAATTTTGGGTTCTAATGTGGCGTTTTGCTTTTATCGTTTAATTTCAAAATCTAGTTGCTTCGTCATATCTTGTGTCTTTAGTAAAGTCTGGTGAATCAGCCCCTGCTCTGAACGAATCGACTCCAGTGAAAACGGAGACTGTATACCAGGCCTTACCGACGCCTCGAACTTGTCTGAACGCCAAGGTCGGCGAATTCAAAGTTCCCAGCCTCCCTCAGAAAACGGCCAACGGTCTCAACACCAATCTTCATTCTACAGAGGTGGATAGTCCCTCCACTTCTGTTTCCGAACGTAGTTTCTCCGCCTTCAATTTGCCTCATGTAAATCTCTCACCCACTTGTACTTCAAGGCAACGCAAGGCATTTTCGGAAATCAATGCAAACAATGGGACTTCCTTTACCAAAGCGAGCAGTCAGAGGTCTCATGACACAGACGAGAACGCCTACCCAGCTGCATCGACTGACGCGTTGGTTAATCTTGCTGACCGATTTACTAGTGCGGTGCGTATCTCTGTCCCATCACGGAATCAGTCGGAACGACATCGGAGATACAGTAACACCAACTCTGTCCGTCGTCTCTTTTATGTTCCTGACGGAGACGTTACTTCGTGTCTTTATTCTCCACCCGAGAGTCCCAAACCACGTCCTCGTCATCACTGTGGTGATAAAGTTCGCCCCCGTACTACTGAGACACCGGTGAAGCCCGAAATGTTGGCGTCACCAGCTGGAAAAATGATGGTGGAGCTTGATGGAAATCTCAGCGTGCAGTATCTATTAGAGGAGCAAAAGCGGTTGCATGAGAAAATAGCCTTTTTGAAGGTGAGTTGGCTCAGAATGTCAATAGGGCCATAATACTTGTAACCATCATACTAAGGGGGACGAATAGCATTGTGATCTTTATTTCGTATCACAATGTAGTTAGATTTGCCTAGTCCATGCTTAAACACCTAGCCTTTCAGTACCAAAATTGCGTTTGTAACTTCCCCTAGCTCAATATGACAATCATTGTTGATTAAGGTTTGACGCTTGACACTATTGGATTTAGTAGTGGGAAGTTGAATGCACTTTATTTTTAAACTTGGCAAACTGAATGGTGGCATTGTTATTGATTTTCTGGGTCGTGACCTGAAGGAACACCCAGACGGCCATGTAACGTCTTGTAATGAGGCCTCGTTACTACTCCCACGTGATGTATTGACCTTTTTCCAGGGGCTTATTTTCGGCACACGTCTGACGCTAGGCGTGACTCATCTGACTTGACACGATACATTAGCGTTATTCAAACGCGTCACGCAGCTCCATCAGGTCAAGATAACGCCAAAACTTCAGTCCTTTTCCCAACCAAACTGTAAGGATGTCATCTTCAACACTGATTTGTAGTCATCAATACGAAAGGATTCATGTTTTTGAAGTGGTGGATAGCATTGGCGGCGATAAAATGGGTGTTTGTGCTACTCGTGCTATAGGTCACATACAAGGCATACAAGCTACGGTTGGCAAATGTCAATGCCAGCATCAAGATGATTCAGTCCACGGCGGCCGCTGCTGCCGTTGCTTCCTCACCTACTTTCCAATCTCATTCCGCTGTCATTGACGCTAGTGGTAGTGGTTTTCGCGCTTCGCCCTCAAATCACTCCAACTCTATTGCCAATTCAGCTCCGCTGAGGCCAGAGTCAACGCGACGTCTCACTGCTGAGAGCAGCAGACAAAATAGAGAAATGCGGCAACACCACGGCAGTAGGAGGCAACGTGCGCGTTCTATCCAAAATGGTGCTGCTGGCACGAATTCCCGCAGCAATGTGTAAATGTCTCATCCTTCACTATGTATTGTGCTACTCAGTTTACCTTCCCTGAACCGAATTTGCCTTTTTGATGCAACAAATCTCTCTGTAAGCAAAAGAGCGATGCATGGAATCGTATCCAAATGGAAGAATCTTTTATTCTTAGGGAAACTAGGAAGAATCTAATCTTTAGTATTTGCTTTACCTAACATTGGCTTATGACGAATATTTTTTGTTAAAATGAAGAGAACGCGAGAATGTCAAGTGAAAGAGGTATACAAAAGTGTGAATGTTTCTCGGAGGTAGTTGTTTGGACCGCTAGATCATGAATGACTGTGGTTGTTTGAACAGTGTGACCTCGTACGGTAGGTCACTTCGAGGAGTAAATGACGAAGTTGATTTGATTACCAAGTGGGAGTTCGGAAGGTGAGTGAAAGTACGATGCATGGGTGTGGGTGCACGCTATTTCTGTCACTCGCACTTTATTTGGCTAATTGGATGCGCAGATATTGCACTAACCTGCTTGTATTGATGCTAGTGTTTTGTTGACTCACAAAAGGAAAACCCTAAAATCTCGATAGAATTGAGCGTCTAGTTGACTTCGCTTAGGGGCTGAGTACTCGCTTCCATTTGGTTGTCTGTACTTCAGGTGAGTGCTTAATATCGCCTTAAGTCAATGCCTGCTTCAAGAAGTTGTTGACTGGTTTGTCATCCTAAGCCTCCTCCAATTGGGAGTGCTTGTACCTATTCAACTCCCACACGAAATTAGCATCTACCTTCGACTTTTTATTATAAGTTACGATGTCGAGTTGCCTATTCTTGAAGGGATGAAATCGGTGAGTAGTGCATAGATGACGGACAGTGGAGATGATCTTCATGTCAATGCCGAGGGTCAGCTACAGAACTCACGAACTATGATGAGTAACAAATTTGGATTCTAGGCCCTGTATCCAGCACTACTGAAGAGATATAAGGCTTTAATGATCAAAGCTAAGTGACCATAAAAAGAATCATTTATTGTTCTCTTTGGGGGAGAGGGAGGAAAATGCTCCTGCCACTCGTCTAAGTTACACTTTGCAGTCAATGTTCAAATCTCGTACAAATGGTACAGTCTAAGGTGTTCCGTCAACTCAGCCGAACGTTTGTAAAACCTTCCACAGTGGTGACAAAATCTGGAAATGTGAAGTTGGAGCCGCCCATAGGTAAAGCACCAAAATTTGCAGAAAGGACAGTGGTACAAGAATAGTTGATCCTCCTCCTTTAAGTTCCGTAGATCTGTGAAGAGCATTGGAAGACCACAGAGAGGTTCTAATCTGTGGCGATGTTGCCGATAGGCATTACAGGAGGTAAAGAGTCGCCGACAGTAGGGACATCGGTGAAGCGAGTGCCTTCGCATTCCTTGCTACTCGTACTACTTAGTGTGAATGTGTTTGGGCAAGCGTCGTAATGGCATTGAAATACTAACCTATGACCAATAGAAAGGGAGCGATGTTCTGAGCAAGAGGTGTCTACAACTCTGATTGGTTAATAGTGGTGCCATCGTCCTTGTACGTGATTTGCTCATGGTTGAGTTGACTAGGATGCGAGCTAGCTGATCTTAGCATCAATATGCGAACCGACAAACCGACTATTTTTCCTGCATTTCGAGATAAGGCAGTTTTGCCTTCCACTGACTAATGAGTGTGACTATGTTCTGCTCAATGTTATCTGCCTCTCTTACTGATCATCTAACTGGTTTCCCTTAGTAGCCTAAATAACTTCACGATAAAGTAATTATTGGACTGAGAAAGGAAACGAATGCTTTAGGGACTGAGTCGACAAGCTCTGTACGCATAAAAGATGAACTCCTAGACATCAAGTCGAATTATCTCACCTTAAAACTAAATCTTAGCGGTGTCTGTAATAGGCAGTACTTTCCGATTGTCTGCACATGTTGCTGTCCCATGGGAGGTCATATTGCACCTGCGGGATGACCTACCCTTCAAGCCAAGCTAAAGACATTAATTTATCTAAATCCTCTTCAATCAATAACTTGTTGGGGGACCTAAAGAGGCTACGACAAGTTTTAGGGTCGTCAGGTTCTTGTGTCAACTGTCAATCAATCCCTCGCGAATTTCCATTATGCTAAGTTTCAAGATGCTATTTCTGTGATAGCGGAAAGTAAAGCTGACTTTGCACCTAACTTTTTCTCGGATTCCACGGTTTACAACAGACTTTGCGGAGGAAATGAATTTAAAATGTCGTCTGTCATTGGTATCGGCCTCATCTCCATGTTCCTCAGTCAATATTATCGACAAAAGAAGCGAACCTACCGTAGCACATTTAAAGATATTGGAAATGAATGATTGAAATGTGAAATTGCCTGAAGTCTATTATTCACTGCTGTGTTAAATTCTGTGTTTTCCATCGCAAATTTGTTTTAAATCAAGGCTTTAACATTGATGCCACAGTAGACGTGTTGGTAGGGCATGCTTGCGTCAAGTATAACTGTTCCCAACCCGGCCAAAGTTGCACGTTAAAATGAGCGTAATGGAGATATCGCGGTCACGTACCTCCCCTCGGTCAGTCACATACGTGTGCAAGGCTAGTGCGACTGGCCTGAGTCTTTTTTGCGGCACTGACTACATTGTGAGGGCTGACACAGGAGGTCTATCGCGGATGCGGATCAACAGAAGTGAGGCCCTTCGTACCACATTGTTTCTGCCCGTAAAGTGACTCGCAACCCTTATCGCACTTCACCTCTTTCCTTTCTGCCTAGCGCGTTGTAGACTATTCCATACTTTTAGAGCATTAAATAGCACCTCATCGTCATAATTCTCCTCCCACACTTTACGAGTCAGGAGCTTCAAAGCAAGGGAAAGGAAATGCGATGCCAATACCCTGCCCTCTAGTGGTCAATCTAAAGTAAGTCAGTGTTGTGGATTATGTGTTCACTAGTCTGACTACCGGTTAGCATGATATCGTTGTACCTAACCAACTATCTTGCTCGAATTTAGGTTAAATCGACTCGGACAATATCAACCAGTTCGAGACGCAGACCATCTTCAGTTTTAGAACGAGTTTCTCTTCCTACTACTTGATAATGTCTACTTAAGCGTCATGGTCGGCCGTTTGTCATAACTCAAGCTCACCACCGACTCCAAACCACGTACACACACTACTATAGTTGCAAGAGGTTTTTTCTAAGGCTTTGAATGGTTTATACAGCACTTGGAACACAAGTAGAGCGGTGAAGAGGTGATTGTGCCGTAAAGCATTATTTTCTGGGACAAACTACACGATGCTTTTTGGGATCGCTTAAGTCTGATTGTTTGAGGGAGAAGTGTGGATCTGACTGCTCGATCCTGTTCACTGTGGCGTCACTATTGAAACGTTCTCCCGAAAAACCTGTCCATTCATTTAGCGAGAATAGGGTTCAAATGGAATGAAACCAACGCCAAAACTGTTATCCACCGCATTTGGATACGTTGATGAACAACATTTAGAAGGGAAACACAATCTCATAACGGGGTTTGGGAGTAGCAAGCGGCTCTCCGTACAAGTGACCAAATGTATCTGCATGAAATAATGGGTGGAAATCTGACTTCAAACCCACCTGGGCTAGCATACGTAAAGTAAATGCGTCAGTATTGAGGACCAAAGTTAACTGACAGAATCCTGTTCAGTTGGGTGTAAGGGAATTTGCACTTCATAGGGAGTTTGAATATAAAATCTAAAACCATTCTTCCCAGAGAGGTAGCAAAAAAATTAGGTGAAATGATTGTAGAGAGTCATAGTTGAAAGTCCTCCGTACGACACATTACCAGCTTCTCCGATAATGTCTTCCTTTCTCTTTGTTAAGATACAACGTCTGCGGCTCAATGCATCGTGCACGATTTAGTGCTAAACCGACATCAGTCGGGAAAAAACTGTGACATGTGCCCCACCGACTCCGATAACTTACACCTCGATGATTAAACGAACTCCCAAGTGCTTAACAGGGTCACGAAACGACAATGAAAAGGTGGCACCAGGTTATTTCGATTAAAAGTCAGACATCCGATTGGTTAATGTTGCATGAGCCAATAGAAATTGAGCAGAGATTCATATCAGTTACATTATCTCATAGGATAGCCTAAAAATTTCGAGTATATTTGTCTCGCTAGAACTACCACAAGGTAACAAAAAAGTGACCTGTAAATATTATTTCAGCTTAAAAGCTTATAAACTGAGTGTTTAGATCTCATCAACTGCTTAAATATTATGGATTTAGTTGTGTTCTCGTACCCTCACCTCAGCCGTCCGCCTTGCACGGGAGGTGCATTCGCAAGACACTCATTAGCCAAGCCTGGAGTAGTGAGTGCCCTTTTAATCCAAACGGCCATATTGTTGTGCTCTCGATCCCCTCGTTCTAGAGATGAGTTAGGCTTATCAAGATGGTAGCAGATTGTATTTATTAGACAGTTAAGGTAAATAAGGATGCTTTGGGAGGTAACAAAACAGAATTTCTCTAACACTTATCAGTACATATTGGTTCTGATATCACTTCTATGGCTGGAAGAACGGTATCAAAACTGGTGGAAAAGTTTATGAACCTCTTTTGTGATTTTCCCTTCCCTTCCCCATGACAATGTATGCAAGATGCAATTCCTTTCATCAAGCGATCCACGAAAGCCGCCACAATTATGCCCTATTTATTTGTACATCCAAAGGTGACATTATTAGTGGTTCCGGTGGTTTTGCGGAACTTGTACTACACAAACAGATCCGCATCAGCGTCTTCAACAGTCACAGTTTCTTGGCGCACTTCAACACCCGCTTTCTGCTTCTCCATGGGCGGTTGCGATCGGTCGATTATACGCCGGCCTCGGTGCCATCTTGGTGGCTCTTTTGACTTGGCAATCGCGCGCTTCAACTTTGCTTCATGCGCTAACGCCTCCACCTCCTTTTGACGTTGTCTTGCCAAGAGTCTATTGTGTTCATCTACCGTTTTTTTGGCCTTTAACACTTGCATGCGACTGTATTTACCAAGGCTACGCGCCAAGTCATCTGTGGCTGATTCGAGAATCTTCAGCATCATCAGAGTGTCTAGTCGCGTGTTTCCATCAGTGCCAAATATTCTGCAGTAGAGTCTGTGAATTTGTTCATGGAGAATGTCAAGCAGTTGGCTTACTGTCGGCTTCTCCACATCCTCATCCATTGCGCGTCTAGTTCTTGATTCTCGCAGCCACGGAGGATCAAATTGGTCGATGCTGCCCAGTGAAAAAGCATCGTAACGTTCCAACAGGGTGAATTCCTTTATTTGCTCTCTTGACACCTCAACATCCGAAATCTCCCTCATCAACGCAGCAATTATCTCCTCCTCCCGTGCAATGTGTTCGTCCACAGTTGTGCGTTCAGCGTCAAGCACTTTCTGCAGTTTTGCAGCTTTCAAACGCAGTCGCTCACACGCTTCCTCCTGCTCTTGAACATTCTCGATCAATGTCAGATTATTTGACTCCAATTCGGCGAGGATGTCAACTAAGTCTTGAGGGCTACGAAAGAAAGCATTAATCGCTGAATCCGGGACTTCTTCCTGATCTTTGGATATCGAAGTCGGCTCGACAAACCCAGCACCAGCATCAGCATCCTCTGTCATAAATGTTTTCGCGACGCGCTGATCAGCAGCTCTAGTCGCCTCCAAGGTCTTTGCTACCGAGTCGAGAAAGTCTTTGTACGTACTCAAACGCAAAAACTCCTCTTCCAAATTAATGCACTCTGCATTCATGTGTGCCAACTTGTAGCGCGTTCGTTTGATCTTATCCGTAATTTGGACTCTTTTTCGAGTCTCTGAATCTGCCTTCTTAATCGCCTCTGCGGTTCGCAGACAAATCGCCTTCAAATACTTGTCGTGCTCATCGTGTCTTATGATAAGCTCCTTCTCTTCGTTCGCCAGAAATGCTGCCTCATCCTCCAGCATCTTGTTTAGCCTCGCGATTTCCCCTTCCTTTGTTCGGATGGCCAAATTGATCATGCAAACCTTTCGGCGACCGTCAATAAAGGCATTGACCTGGTCGAAATTCTCATCGTAGGCTTCAGGAGAGCGTGGTGCTAGACCGGACGAGGGAGACCCTGGAGTCGCACCGCCAGCACCAGTAGTTGCAGAACGTGCTATCGAAGCACGGTTGATCGGTTCATCGTGTGTCAGCTGCGGCAATAGGGACTCGTCGTAAACACTCTCCTTCTGCGAAGAGTCGAGAGAATTTGACTCTGTTCGCTTACTGGTTCCACTTTCACCGGATGAAACACCCTGCTTCTCCCCAGGTGCATCCTTCAACTCCCTCGACACTTCTGTATCAATTCGTGTCTGTTCCAACAACGGAACATTATGCTTACGCCGTGGTTGATAGGTCAGTTCTGGAGGTCCAAACAGCCTCCCATGTGCGTGCACCTCCTTGAGATTCTCCTCGTAGATGAGTTCCTTTAAATTATTGTGTGCTGTGAAAGGTAGGCGATACTGACGTGGAACTTTGTGAGCAACATTTCCAGGTATACGACAGCGTTCCAATTCACTTTTGCGCCTCTCGTCTGCTTGTCTTCGAAGCTCCTTGATGCGCTCATTTTTGATCATGGTAAAGGTGTTGCTTTTGGGCCACGGTTCCAGCATGTAGGCTGGGGCAGGTCGCTTCTCTAGCAATGCCTTTTCTCCACTCGCCTTAGGTGCCACCAACTTCTCCATGTAGCGTATAAACGGTGCTCTGGCGGGATAACGAATTCGCACCTCAGGTTTAACCTCCTCGGGGACCTCCGCAGTAGGGTTGAGAGAGGAGGGCGAGGCCATCTTATTGCTCATGTTAGGCACCACGCTTCGCCTGGCCTCCAGTCCTTCCATGCCCACCTCGTGTCAATAGCTCAAGGTCAAAGGAATATAGATTTCTCCCCTTGGATGTTATTCAAAATGCAAAACGGCTGGCAAAATGGAAAACAAATGAGATAATAGGCATCTTTAGAAGCGACTCCCTTTAAAATTTTTAGTGTTTTAAGGAAATGAAGAGAATGATGGACACGGAATAAGTCAAACTCTTGGAAAAGCTATAAATATTAAAATAAGTGCTTTTGTTATGCAAGTTTCGTCGACTTTTTTGCTTGGGCACCACACCATGTTTACTTTTTTATGTAGGTAGTCCTTTTTTAAAGATGGAGCTTGTTTAAGTTAAGCCGCGACTTCCAAGGGAATGGCGTATTTGCCTTGGATTAGTTTTCCTCAAATCCAGACGTCTGAAGGGGAATTTTTGGTTTGAGGCTTTGTCCCTCTGTCGTTTCGAACCCTCTTCATCCCCTTGACACAGATTCTCTTTACTTGTAGAACTAACAATTCGCCTTGCTACAAAGTGATTCCCTAAATATTTCTGCATTTGGGACAATTTACCTGCTCTTAACTGCTTCCTCTTCAATAGGGACATTAAAATGAAGTCCTACGTGATTTCGCCTCCTACCGGTGTCACATAGAAGACAAAATCATAAATGTGGAAGCGCTACTTCGTAGACATTTAGAATTACAAATGAGGAGCCATTTATTATTTTAATTAAATGCGTGAGCATTTGGTTCCGCAAAGTCTTAATTTTTTCGACTTGTCCTACTTACTCACGATAGTAAGTAGTATGTTCTCCAACCTTGGATTGGATTTAACGGGATTCTCGTGAGGAATGCGTAAGCTACTACTTCATAACGGATACCGAAGTTGCAAAAAGCACGGTCATGGGATAAAGACAATGGAACTACACCATTTTTATCCGTGGACTGAGGGAGAGGAGAAGATGGGCTTCTTTTGTTCCCAACAGAGATACTGTCGTCTTCGTGTTACTGCATGGGGACCTAAATCCGTCTACATAGTGAAATATTCTTAAATGTTTATAACTTCTGAGGAGTCTAAAAGGGAAAGGACAAAAAGGGAGGAGACATGACACAGGACGCTGCAAGTCTTTGTGTTTCTGCAAGGTTACGTCTTCTCCGCTCACAAAGCAACAGCTTTCATGCGACCGATTGTCACATGTCACTTTCTACAAGGTCTTGAGTTCCATGGCAGCAAATGACAACAGAGGCGCGGTAAAAGTGGCAGTGAAAGTGGACTTCTTTCTCTATCCCCTTCGCCTTGATAGGTGTAACTCACCTTCCATCGTAGGCTAAAGTCCAACTTCATCCGCTAAAATGCGACTCTGCAATAATTTTCTCCCTGCTTGAAGCTGAGTGTTTGCCACTGAAACTAAAAATTGACCATGAAGTGAGTATTCTCTTTACACCAGCCTGTCTTTCTTTAACAATGACTCCATCGATTCGCCTTAAATAACTTCGTAAGGGGATAACCAACGCCTCACTGCAAGGGTGGTGATTTGACACGCAAGCGAGAAAACGGACGTAAACAGTGAAGCTGTTCGCCACTAAAATTTGGGCGTTTCAGTTCGAAGCCAGTTGGGTGAGAAGAACAGGTGGGCGAGAGGTGGGATGAGAATGGGCGAGGCCGTCTTCATTAACCTTCTTTCTCATCAACACGATGAATGTGGAATTCTGTGAGCCAGAACCGTGGTCCACGGAGGTGATTGGATTGATCCCCTTTACGGAGAACTTCCTCATTGTCTCCATTCTCATAACTTGGCTGTGTGTAATGCTGGCACTCATCCTTTCGCGTTGGCTCCGGGCGAAGTGCTTCAGCGAGAATGTGAGTCCACCACCAGTCGCTTTGCAACACATGAGAGGTCAAAGGAGGCGTGAAATTCGTTTTGAGAACACTTTTGTGCGGATTTTCATTTGTTTTATGCCTTGCTGCAGTCATTTCGTGAGATTTATGCAGGTTTTTATTTTAAAAATGGGTGGGTGGAAAAATTCAGGCTTTCTTGTCTAAATTTTGTCGCTTTTTAAGGACCCTAAAGGAGTATTTCTGTAAAACCAAACCACCATTTCGCCGTCCGTCCAGCACATCAGACCAGGCACACAGTGGACGCATGAGCGCTAACACTCGGCTCGCATTCGCAACTGAGAGGCCTACAAAAGTGCAAATTTTAATGGAATACACTAAAGGCAGTTGTTGGTGCTAGCCCTTACATTAAGCAACCAAAGAATGAGTTCATGGC
>UYWX01000177.1:0-29187 GCA_900622495.1 Hydatigera taeniaeformis
TTGTGTAGACATACTTGGACCGGAAAAGTGACCTCGTGTAACTTGTAGGCACCTGAAAAGTACATGAAATGGTTTTTAGCATGTGTTGGAGAAGAATGGCCACAAACATGCATCAGTAAGAACCGTTCGTTGTTTCGTGTTCCGAATTTTGCCATTTGAACTTCCAATTCTTCTTAGCCTTCCTTCTATAGCAGACCATTGAAACTGGATTATCATAGGTGTTTTCACCCTGTATTTCTTGCTAAATGCTACGGATTTCAGTGGACTTCGAATGGCAGAAGTTTCACTCAGTAAAATCTGTTCATTTCATTTTCAAGGAGAACGTTATGGTTGTGGCGGTTGAATAAATGTGGCAATAGGACTACTGCCTGAAATGCTTATGGTATGAATTTTCTAATGCTAAACTAATTGCGATGCCATTTTCTAACGTCAGCAAAGAGACCGTCACTACAAGATTGAGTGACGCGAAGTGGGTGCAATTATAGAAAGCTTCAGTGGTACAGCCAAAGTGTTTACTCTCGTCTCAAGTGGATTTGAAAAGTAGTGGAGGCTTGCTCTCAGATGGAGACCAAAGGGAATCATAAACGGAATTAACAGAGTAGTGAATCAACTGAATGGTCATGCATTCTTCATCGAATGCTACAAAGCTGCATAGGACTACTTAATGGTCGGCACGCTAGTGATGAGAAATAAGCTTTGTGCTAAAATACGGCTTCTACCCGTAAGAATATCACTAGAATGACCACCACGTATATTATCCTATGCTTCGTGGCCATAGTTTCTGATTTCTAGAAGGCTACGTTTGCCTTGTGCCGATGTGTATGTGTGGGACAGACTGTAGACACGTTTCGTAATCAAGAGTTTCTTACCGAAGTCCAAATCATTTGAGCCGACACCTAACCACCCGTCACCTCTCGATTCAAGTCGAGGGCGTGGAAGAAGAGCTGTCGCATGAATTACGACCCCTTGGACTGTCCGACCTAATGGAGGGGCTTCATGCCATGGAGCATGCCTATGAGGTGATTTGTGCATTGAGCTAGTGAGACGGAGGCAGCTGTTGGTTAGCAAAATTCTCATCCGCGTTCGCGCAAAAATTTTCAGTTGAGCAATGGTGAGTGTATTTTTGTGTACCGGACAGGCATTCACCTGCGAAATAGAGTGGAAGTTCGATAGGGGACAATGAGTGAGAGGGGAGATAAAAGAGGCTGATGCTTTTCACTTTCGGAGACAATGTGTGCTGAGAGACAAATTCGCACAATGGCGTCTGGTGACACGTAATCCCCACTATGTGTAAGGCATTCCGTTTAGTTTCGGTTGTGGCGAGCTCAATGACGCCTTCGTTTTCCATGAATAATTTCTCACGATGGTTTTTTATGCTTAATATAGTTGTTAGACCTAGAACTTACGGAGCATTCTACTTCTTTAAAACAAGTAGACAATCTAGCCATTTAAAAGGCAAAAGGGAAGTGTTCATGGTTTCATCTAACGTAACGGTTGTAGGCTAATTTTACCAACATTTACCATGATCGAGTTAAAATCGTTAACTTCCTCTCTTATCGCAAAAGATAATTGTTACTAGACTCCATGTGTTCCACTATTCTCATGATTATCTAGGCTGTTCGACTTTTGGGGATTTTAAGGATAGGCAGTTGTAGAAGGTAGACTAGCAGTTATAGCAAATATTGTCACTTCAGCAGACATGTCTGAATTCTGGCCAGTTAGCTGTCCATAAATTATTTCGAGGTACTTGATCTTTGTGCGTCTGTTTTTCCAGGCTACTGCGCAGACGCCGTGGGTGTACAATGGTTGGACAGTTTAGACGAATATGGTCAGGAGACCTTTCACCCCTTTCACCCTTCTCACTTGCTCAGTAAATCAGCCATGAAATCAACACCGTGGATTTTTGGTCGGAATTACCACCCCTTGAAAACGGTGAGCTACGTTGCGGATAAACCCGTCACCACGCACATTAACAACCGCTTTCTGCCGTGAGCAAAATGACATGATTGCAAGCTTCAGTTCAAAGTCCTAATCATTCGTTATGCCTAGTCCATTCTACTAAAATCGTTGAACTCAATAGAGGAATCTGTAGCATGCTTAACATCACGACCAACCTAACCACTTAGTTTTCGTACTAATCTTTAACAGCCCCCACCCAGAACCTTCAGATCACTATTCATACAAATTTGCAAGATGAAGGGTCAGCATTAATCTGCGTTCGACTCTTGCTTCTTGTATGTACCAGGGTTTCAACTGTTGCAGTGATCACTCCGTGTCATTCCATTACGTGAAGCCGACGGAAATGTATACACTGGAGTACCTCATCTACCACCTTTACCCATCCGGTATTGTTAGAGATCCCAACCAATATAAGGAGCTACAAAAATTAACTGGCACTTATTACGGATGACTCCCTTCGGTCGATCTCCCACTTGCCTTACACCTTCACTGGACTGCATATTTCTACTCGAACCCCTTGCAATTATCTATAATAGCTTGGACTCAGACACTTTTCCTAGTTTATGCACCAATGTTTCCAATTTTCTTCGAATGAGAACAACGTTTGATTCGGTGAAATTCCATGTCGACGGCAAGATGATACACTAAAATAACTAGCAGAATCACATTCAAAATGTAGCTGTCGAATTAACTTTACCAATGGTGTATTAATCTTTAGGTGAGAGGACAACCGTTTGAGACACGAGAGCTTGCAAAAGCTTCGTGCAGCAATTCGTCTTGGCTCGACATGGAGTAACGAGATCCGAGAGCAACTTGTAAGCTGACGTGGAGTAGGCCAAATAAAATAGAACTCAAGAGTAACTCAGAACGTGCAGTTGTAGTTATAACCATCACCAGTAAAATGACATAAAGGTCTGGTCCCGCACCCAAAAATAGAGATACTTCACTGACGATGTTAAAACTCAGACTTATGCCGGAAGAAATGAACTAAAGTAGGCCGCTGCAATCAATGCCGAAATGGAGTTCACAGCAAACAAGTGCAATTGGAGAATGTTACTAATCAGCTTGTGAAAGATTATGGCTACCGCTGCATCCGCTGCTGTTACTACTACTACTATTACTATCACCACCACCACTATTCGGTAGTAAGAAATGTCAAATTTTGAAAAAGCATAGTAGATAAGTAATAAAGACGAATACTTTAATCAAGAGGGGTGACAGACGGTCAGCTGGTGACGTTAAATCAATTGCTATTTCAAAAGAAAGCTGAAGAGTGGTAGAGATTACATAAGCAAAATTTCATACCTGTATGGATAACTCTGGTTCTTCTTACGGAAGAGCGATAAGCATAGGCTTGTAAATATCGAAAACATTGCAATCCCCAATACTGCCATCGCTAATAAAAGCAGACAACGGCTGAAGTGAAATAAAGGAAACAAGAAAGCAGAACAACGACAAACCTCGTCTTTTGCTTGAATCCGACATCTGAGTAACGTCAGTCAGAAGCACAATGCTCAAAGAGACAAGAACGTCTGAGTTACAGTTAAGGAGTCTTGAAAGAAAGTTAGAAAAGAAAAGTGCACTAGCAAAAGGATACACGTAATCATGATAATGAAGGTTTCCGAGACGAATTGTGAATTATTATTAGGGTAAAAAAGGACCTAACGCAAAATCCTAAATCTGTATCAGAAATTACGAGGCCTTCTTCAGTAGAGGAATGGAACGCTGGTGGTCGACGAATGCTATTCCAAATTTGACCAGAGATCATATAAAAAATTATTATCTAAGAATAGGTAGAGTCGATCCATCATTACCATACAAGAATACGAAATTGTAGATCGGTTAAAGAATTGTCCGAAATTGTCAGAACGAAGATGAAAAATTATTCCGCCCACACAGGCCAATATAGCGAGAAGAAAGAAACCCGAGTAACTAGGAGGCCTTTCAACGTTAAGCTATGTTGAGGAATGACAATGACTCAGTAGCTTACATGAACACCAGTTCTAACAAGTATCCATTGAGCCAAGACTTCGGCACTTAAACCTTTCCGAGCGATATCATAAACATCCTCCTTCTTTGGTGAAGTGGTAGGGGGAAAGTGAATGAAAACCGGTACCGTATTCTGGTTCAACTACAAAAGTCGTTAAGTACTAGAGCCTAACAGATGCAAAAATTTCCGAATCATCATCATAATCAGCGGTTGCAAAGAAGATTTCATACTTGTCCTTTCTGGAGAGGGTGTAGGACTTCGAAAGTATGGCGAACTCATCAGCCGCAAGCCTAAAAATGATCGCACATCCGGAAAGGACATACTGGCAATGGTGGCAATTATGCCTGTAATTCATTGCCGTTAGCATTAGAATCACTGAATAGTTCCGAGGGGATTTGAGTACAAACTCATTGTATTTCTCAAAGTTCAAAGGGAGCAGATTTGAATGGCCCAAAAGTGCTACCATGCTCTTAAGTTTTTGTTCGAGAGCCTAGATTACAATGAACGGTATAACCAGAGTCTACATCAGATTCCTGAGTAGTCATCGACTCCACCATCTGATGGTATAAATTGAGTAACAATAAAACACTGCAAAGCCGCATACTTAGAACGCACACAAAGTTGACCTTGCAACGCATACGTTAAACATAACTACACAACGGCACACGCACCTATCATCTACAAGAAAAGCATAATTATGGTATGCATCATTTTAAATAGTGGTTCATAGCTTAAGGCCTAATAAGCGTTTATGAAGTGACAAAAATAAAACAGGAATGCGGACACTTCATAGGCTGTTGCTGTGATGCTTTGTTTATGTGACTACCTGACGTTCGGCGGTCACTTTAGGACTTGTCTGGTGTTTGTGCTCATGGGCTGACCTTCGGACTATGATCAGGTCCATCTGCTTTGCTTCCTTTGGAATACATATATCCAGCCTCACTTACTGCCTTCTTCCACCCTATGAGAAGTCTCGAGACGTTGCAGTTGTTACGTGGTAAATTTTAAAATACCAGCGAAGATTCAGGAAAATCGCCAAAACTTGCCATTATTGGTTAAAAAATTGCAATTACGTATGCTTCGAATTAGGTATCCTGAATGCAGGCATTAAGTTGGGCTGAATGTATGCATTCCATGCCCGCGAGTGCAAGAGCAAGGCGAATGGCAAAGCAGCCATGAGTTACCAGGTCGACACATAAATAAAGTACTGCGCTAGCTCTGTACGACTTTGGGTGCCTAGAAGTGGGGTAGTATTATAATGGGTTAACAAACTCTCTGATTATGTTAAATGATAATATCCGCTTCTCGATTTATAAAATCCGATAACTGCACCTAATCGTGATGCTTCTGATTAGACCTCGCCATTCGTTAGGGAGCTCCTGTAAGACTTAGGTTCTAGTGTCTCTAAAAGTTTCACGAAATCACGGGATTGTACCGGGGACCGCGCTACCAAGCCAAGTAAGAATTGTTAGTGCTGAAGCGCCTGCGCGCTGCCTTAGGACATTATGTGGCTTTCCACCTCCAAATAATTGGGTCATTCCGGCTGAATAAGAGGTCACATGGCGAACTATTTGACACCGCACAAAACATCGCCTTATTAAGTCATCAAGCAACGCAACATTGCATCACAAGGTGCTCCTTCGTCTCAGTAAGTCGCCGGTATTTTAAACGCCAACTCTACCAATGCTAACGACGGTTACTTTTGAGCTAAATTCACATATTTCAAGCTTCATATTTAAGGTTCTAATAGGGAATAATGCATTATAACCTACACAGCCCAGCCTTTGCTAAGATATCAGGAGGAATGTGAGCGTATGCTGTTTCACATTTGTTAAAATTACACATCAAGAGAACCAACAGGGTTCCGTTTGAAAGCACAAAAGACATACAGCCTGATTTTCGATTGTATTTTATCGCTACTCATGTAGCGTTTCGCAAGTTCAATAGTTTGTCGTACTGCTCGATATCTCTGGCGATTCCGTACGGATGCAAGTGATATATGAGGTAATCCAGTGTGTACATCTCGGACGGGGAAACATAATGGAAAGACACAGAGTGATCGCTACAACAATTGAGGCCCTGAACAAATGCCAAACAATATGACATTGAGAAAATGCACAACGGGCTATAAAACAGGGCTAAGATTAGTAATACATAATAAGTCGAAATTATAAATCACAACAAAGGGAGAAAAGAAGTATAGTTAAAAATAAAACAAAAGAAACTCAACCGATGAACATTCAAACCCATTACGAACAGACAGAATGAAGGTGGATTTATCAAAAAGGACGATGGAGTAGCATCTTACAAGAAAAGGGGAAACTGGAGCTCAAAAACAAATCGCCAAAACTGATCTTAAAACTTAATGAGCTCCTCGTAGTACTCACTACGTAAGCATACCTTCGACACGGGAGAGAATGGCAAAGCACCTAGCCTGGAATAAAACAAACTTCTCTCATAGTAACCTTCCATTCAAAGAAATGTCAAATCTTGCTCTTGAGTACATACTTCGCACCACAATACTACTCCTCATTCAAGGAAAACGAGTGTCATACGATTTGTTAGATTGCAAAATTATAAAAATGAAAAGCATTCGTACAGCATACAGCGACGAGCACATCTCCCCACAAGACGCCATTGTGCGAATTTGTCTCTCAGCACACATTGTCTCCGAAAGTGAAAAGCATCAGCCTCTTTTATCTCCCCTCTCACTCATTGTCCCCTATCGAACTTCCACTCTATTTCGCAGGTGAATGCCTGTCCGGTACACAAAAATACACTCACCATTGCTCAACTGAAAATTTTTGCGCGAACGCGGATGAGAATTTTGCTAACCAACAGCTGCCTCCGTCTCACTAGCTCAATGCACAAATCACCTCATAGGCATGCTCCATGGCATGAAGCCCCTCCATTAGGTCGGACAGTCCAAGGGGTCGTAATTCATGCGACAGCTCTTCTTCCACGCCCTCGACTTGAATCGAGAGGTGACGGGTGGTTAGGTGTCGGCTCAAATGATTTGGACTTCGGTAAGAAACTCTTGATTACGAAACGTGTCTACAGTCTGTCCCACACATACACATCGGCACAAGGCAAACGTAGCCTTCTAGAAATTAAAGGAGCGACGGAGATAATGGTGAGTTGAAGTGTAATGAAAGAAATAGGTTTCTTAAATTCGTCATCCACTTAACACCCGATTGTGTTACAAAATCATCTGTGTCCAAGAGATCTACCATCCACATACCTATACGGTTCCAAAAGCACTTTACAGCTATGCATTCTACAACTATGCCTGCTGAGCCATCGTACACCCACTGTGCCTTCTACAAGTTCCACACAACACATTTCGCGGAAATAAGCTTCTACAATTTGTAAATCTGCCTAAAATCACGTGAGTGCGCTAAGAATGGCAGCTAAGAAATGAGCTCGACCTACAAGGTAACTGGGAAGCATTATACTACGTCTACAGCGAGTTATGCGGCCGTTCAAATAAACTTTTCCCAATTATGTTGCCCTAAAACAACCTTCTAAAGCTCGAAATGGACGCAGAATGAAGAAATATCGTGAGACATTATTGCAATCGCCCACTATAAATCGTCATACTTTTCGCCTGAGCACAGAAAATAACAAAAAAATGGCGATGCAGCCTTCAATTTCTTTTCTAAGCCAATCTTTTCACCGGAATTGAATAGCTAAAAAGGGGTGGAAGGGTGAAACAAGGCTGTTAAAGTAAACAACTTGAACCGAAGTCGACTACTTATCAAAAGGGATTCCTACTTGACTAGTGGGCTATGGAGAGGTCTTTGAAATCGTTAGTACCTGACCTTTACACTTATGACAAGGCGAAATGTATGAAGGTAAGGAGCAGTCACAGCGGCGCTGACGCCTAGCACAACCGAGGAAATGCTTGCTACCAAAGTGACAAGAAAGTGTAGTCAGCTACAAAAGTAGAAGCTTTCGAGATTGCTTAGAATTCCAAATGATTGAAATACACAAGTTGGGATGCCTCGGTAACAGGCGTTTGTGAGTAATAGCACGACATAGCAGTGTCAGAAATGGTAATTCCGCCTCAAGTAGCGATAATGGAGACCACATCGTTTGCGCGCAGTCATCACGTATTTACGTTGGCAGTGTATTAGGGAAGAAATGGTGAGTTTCTGAACTCCAAACTATCAAAAGCAACTTAAGAACGTCGACAAGCAAACTAATTTGGAAGTGACAGTTCAACTAGAGGAGGGGGAGGAAGGGGTCACAACTACGTCAGCTTTAGTACACACAAATAATTAAAAAAATTTACCTAGACGCAATCACCAGTTCGACGAGAATCTAATGCCCTAGTAACATGGCTGAAAGGGGGGAAATCTTTAAAATGTGTTCACAATTAAAACGGTTTTGAAAGTTAGCGGTTGAAAACTATAAGGAG
Organism: Hydatigera taeniaeformis; assembly: GCA_900622495.1. Lineage (NCBI taxonomy): Eukaryota > Metazoa > Platyhelminthes > Cestoda > Cyclophyllidea > Taeniidae > Hydatigera > Hydatigera taeniaeformis. Next base: position 8,370 of record UYWX01000177.1, read on the forward strand.
TACAACAAACGAGCCTACCACAGCGTAATGAGCAATGAGTAAGAGGCAACACTGCTAGAGGACGATAACAAATTTCACAACAACATCTGACTTATCTACAAGATTCTTTCCTTCAATTTTCAAAGCCCTTTAAACAAAGACCTTACTCTCAGCTGGGTCATACAGAAATCATGAAATAGGTTCAAAATGGTAGTTGTAATTATGATAGGAGGGAAAATGGGTTTGCGATGCAGTCGCAATATGAAAATCATGCCATATTTTCTTCCCAATAATGAGCTAACAGACTAACACAATTTGCAGCAATTTACCTCCCAGCAGCCGAAACTCACCGTTCTGATAGGGAAGTAATTATAGGAGTGCACCCAAGAGGTTGCCTCCATGGTCTTTTTGTCAATCATATAAGCAGGGGGAAAGGGATGAAAAATTTCCTGTTCGTGTTCATCCAGACTATCCACTAGAGTCACATTCACGGCTTCAGCGCAAGTTCCTGTAATCGCAAAAGGACAAAGCAATGTCCAGCAATGTTATCAAAACTGCGACAAAAGAAGTGAGATTAATAAAAAACAGCAAAATGATGTAAGCGCTCAGCGGAAAATGGAATTTCGATTTTCAATGATATGGGAATAGATAACCGACCTTAGTTCGATATTGGTAACTATTGTCCACTCTTGAACAATTTGATTATACCTAGCCTCCAAGTAATGTGTACTACCTTTCTAAAAAAAACCATCTTTCAAATTAGATATGTTCATACCATGGAGCACTTGACCACATGAATCAACAAATAGACCATTGGACGGGGAAATGCAACTGACGTGCCAGTGCAAGGCTTCACGTAAAAAATGACGCAACCAGCGATTGATGAACAAGTTAACGTTACCTGATTTTTACGTACTTACAGCACTCATGATAACAAAGTGGCATACATGTCGAAACTTAAATGATATTTCGTCCTTAAATTCCGAGACTCATTGGAAGAGTAAAGAAGTAACTGTTCGTGTTCGTCTTAAAGAGAACCAAGGAGAAAGCAGTCTTTCACTTCAATTCCGGTATTATTCGAATATTTTCCAGTGACTCGGTGATTGCTGATATACAATCATGGCAAAATTACATCAAGCACACTCAACCACACAGGCGTGAATAAAGCTGTCAAAAATTTGCCAATCAACCCACTCGAAAAGGTTAAATGATAAAAAAATAGGCAACCAAAAGGCATGCACAAGTAGTCGTCGACCAAGAAACAAACGAATTCACCCTAGGAGGCGAGCAGCAAATATCCTTGAGCAAAGAAAATAATTGGGTACGCCACAACCCTTAAATAACTTACAATGTGAGTCAAGAATCAAAATTTTGTTTCATAAAAAAGAAGAGTTTAAAATGTAGACTAAAAAAGACTTGCCAAGATTAACATCTTCCGCTCCTCGGCCCTTGCGGCAGCCTCTAATGTCACCATTCATACCCTTGGCGATGAGTTTCAGAGCTCCACGAGAAAGGACATAGCCCGCACCTCCGGATGTGTAGCCCTGCTTTACGAATTTCTACAGAGAAGTAAACTCTAACTGCACATATTATTTCCCAAAATAAATATGTCGAATTAAATGCAGGATCTACATTTGTAATAATACAATGATAAGGAGGAAACTGCCATGTTTCGCTGATTAAATGTCTCAAAAAATCGCTGAACGGCAATATTTGAAATAAAGATAATAGGAGGCAAAAGGGAGGAATCAAGCAAACCTACTTTGAACCGCCTACCCATTAGAATGGGCTCATTTGGATCCCATTTAAGGAGGATGAAGCGCAAATTTTCCACGATCACATAGGTATCATCGTCAGCCTTCATAAAGAAATCATAGTCGTTAAAATGATTTTCGTAGGCGTAGAGTAGACCCTGACGTGTCTTCTCCCACAGTACATTTCGACTCTCGCTGGACACCGCCCCTGCAGTGGTGTAGTAAACATTGAACTACGATGCACAATTAAAAAGGCAAATATTGGTCAAGCATCTGTAACTCGCAAGAGAAAGGCCTTTAGCCATATTCACCATAGTAAGGCTCAACATACACACACAGCCCAGTGAATGATTCAACTCATCCAAATTTGCACAGTAAACACATAATTTGAAAATCGTATGATTCTTTAGCTCTCATTACTAAGTTTTCGACACAAGGATCATGACTCTGAAGTTGTTTAAAAAAAAAATCACCTTTGCCCATATATAACGTCAGTATACAAGATTTAACAAAATTGAAAAGTGAAAAAACAATGAACAAGGAGCGTGAGCCCTAAAGCTTTAGCAGCACCTAGAGATATTCACAAGAATATTGCCATTCCAAATTATAAATCACTAGATGTCTGCTGATAATGTTGACCAAGCAGAAAGTTCGGCATTAGTTGAGCTGCGGTTCCGACAAATATTTAGCAAATTTCTTAATTTTCCCAACCTTATCATCTTATCCATATTTTAAAAGAGCAGCCGTCTATGATTACAGAGATCTAACAGCGAAATTTCAAACACCTAGTAGTAAATGCTTGAACGAAATCAAAGACTATATTTAGAAAAAGGGCCATGTCTCACGGATCGATGGCAAATTTTTGTCCTCCTCAGAACTAACAAATACGTAGCCATTGAAACGCCGTGCCCATGTGGCCTTTACGTGAACAGCCTTGACCTCTTTGGATTTGGGCATCGTAAGAATGACAGCGAAAACCCGGACTCTCTTTGCCATCTCATCAGCTAGCATGTGGTCATCTGCGAAAAGGCAGAGTAATCAACCATGTCAAACGCTTCTTTGCGAATAGTAACGCAAATAAAGTATCTAAAATACCATAAGTTACGTCTAGGTGCAACAAAACAGAAAAGCTAAGCGTGTATAACGTACAAGAAAACAGGTAAAGCAGCAAAGATGTGAAACTGAAAAGTAATGTGGTAAGAGATTACCTCCCTGGTAGTCACTGTCATTATAGGAATGGTAATAGATGTGCTCTATTTCCTCGAACTGCGCAACCGCTGGATGGTCCCAAAAATCAAGAAGCCGAAAGGCAATCATGCCCATGAACACTCCCAGAAGAAAGGGACAGCAACCTGGTCTGCGATATGACTTCAGTGCTGTTAGGAGGTACATTACGATCCCTGCAACAACCAAACATGGATGGGCCAACGCATTAACATATGACAATAATAAACAAATAATTGTCCAAGGACTCCTAGTAAACATAGGTGTTCTCGAATAACACGTGCAAATAAAACAATTATCCAAAAGGACTTGGAGCAGACGCTAGGAGGAATGATAAGATTCTTCTTATGAATTTATGTCAAGAACACCTGTTTCTACGGATGAAATCAATAATAAGGAACTAAACTAGAATTTACAGTTCATATTGCGGCCAGCACACGATACCCACGAGCCTAAGTGGGATGCAAACATCATGGCCAATAGTAATCCTAACTGGACAACAAGGTCAAGTTATCGTTATTAAATTAGGTGTTCATAAATAAAACACCAAATTCTATACTACATCATTACATAGGGATGCGTAGTTCCATTATGGGTCCATTTTAATGCTAGAAGCAGGTCGTTTTTCCGCATTTCAGTCTTCGCCACGTGTTACCGACTTATGTAACAAGAGAAAGCACAACATAAGCGTCTAGTCTACTAGATGCTCTCTCTGTGAAATCAACCTAAAAGTCGCCACTAGGGTCAAAAATGATACATGTCAAAGAAGATGATCTTCTCCCCTCACGTGCAATCCACACAATCGAACAGAGCCTCAAGTTGGCCGTGTAGTCTTTTGCTCATGTGATCACCTGATGCCTGGCGATGACTTCGATACTTTATCCCGCCCTTATACACATAAACCGGGCTCTGGACCAAATCAAGGCACGATTTCTTCTTATTCATCTGAGCTACCTATATTCGGCGCAGCTTGATCCCTTAATTTACTTAGTGAGAAGCCTTGGGACCCTACAACGGCGCCGGCTCCCAATGAAATAAAAATCCCGTGTGACTTAATTGCACACAGGATGAAAAACCCCAGAGCAGACACCAGTTCAGCCGAGCTGCTCTACCCACCATCTGTACACTAACCAGTGATTGCAAACATTAGGTCAAGTATTTCCCGAGGTTTCCCTTGTCTACATACCGCGATCCGCCCCTCACCCCCCTCACCGTCCCGTGCATTGACTGCTCTTACTCACCCATTCAGAAGTACGGCATATCTAAAAGCGACTTTAAGCAACTCACATTCCACTTTTTGGCACGGGAACTATATGGATAATATCAACAACTTCTACCCATAAATATTTACAATTTATCACTAAAATCCAATGAGTAGCATCGAACAGCAGCTTCGGATACTCACAAGAAAACGTCATTTCAAAGCAAATGTTTGCCGTAACACTTGTTTACGGAAAAGATTCCGGGAATACATTTATTCCCGTCGTGCAATTTGCCTAACGCAAATGAAGTACCAGTGCCATGACTCATGAATGGCGAAAACCTGGATTGCGATACCTAGACTGAGACTTTAGACAAAGCGCACACCAAATTTTCCGTAGTTTACAATCAAAGAGGAAAGTGGGACGACAAGAAGTTCGATCGATATGCGCCATATCGAATACGACGGTTGGATGGAAGGAAAGGAAGGCCTTCCGATTGTATTTATCCAAACTATCCACTTCTGCATAAAAAATCTTTTAAAACAAGGGGTTGAAATATCAGCAATCTCCTTAGCTAAACTTTAGTGTAGTTAATTCCTGACGTCAAGTTTGACAAAGAAGATAGTCCAAGAGCAAGGAATTAATCAATACCGTCGTCCAGTTAAGCACAGCCTCTAACGTCCAGAAAGTACTAAAAATTAGACAATACTACCCAAATTGAAGTAGATTTCACGGGAATTTGAGTAAACGATCCTGTCTACAAAGTTGCGCGACGACGTGCAACGGTTGAGGCCTGGCAAGGGCTGGCATTAACGTACCAACGCGTGATATTCAAGGTTCAGCTCCGCCAAGTAAACGCCTCCAGATCCGTCACGCTTGTAACAGCCAGGTACTTTCTTGATCTTTGCCTCAGTAACCAACTTTAAGGCAGGGCAAAAGAGCACATACCCTACACCGCCAAATGTTCGTCACTGCTTGACATTTGTGGAAGTGCAAAACAGCAACAACACCAATAAGTTGAATTGCAATAGGCAGGAAGTGTTAACTGTTCCAAAAGTGAGGCGATGTATCAACTAAAAAACCTATTATTACTATCAATCTGATCACGATCACGGTTGCCATAGCGCGTTCTCCGTACAGCCTATGTTCAAAAGGGATGTTTTATGAACTTTAACATTGGCTCAAGAAGCAACGATGTCATAGAGTAGTTTACTTGACACAACCTTCACAATGTGCATGGAGATAACACCACAAAGAAATCAAAAATCAAACATCAAGAATGCGAAGACATGCCGAACACTTATCAAACGAAAAAAAGGGCATTCACCGATTTGCGATTTCGTTGCTGGAAATGCAAACATGAAAATGTATTTAAAGTTTCTGTTGTCCTTGTTGAACAAGCTGCACAAAGGCCTTACAAGCCTAACTTGGTCCCCAAATAGAAAGGTAAAATGGACAGTGATGACCGATTTCCTCCATACTTCCTGACACTGATAAAAGAATGTAAGCAGCGCAGAACTGAAGAACTATCGCATGTAATATGAAATGTGAAATGCAGACAACACGATCCGCTTTTACATTCAGAGGCGTTGACAAAGATTTAATAAGGTAATATTCATATGATGCAAAGGAGGCAAATATTAGTTGAAAACCTCGTAACCTTACACTGAACTACCTGTCCATTCTTATGAACAAGTTAAGGTTGCGTTTGTGGAGAATTAGTTCGAGATTCTCCTCAATGTAATAAGTGATCATCAGTTCTCATCAAGAAATTGAAGTGAATGAGAACATTTTTGTAGATTTAGACTGGAGCGAGCCGCACCTAAACCCAAAGCAGGCCTCGACTCTCCAGCTTCGTTACGCTTACACGATAACGAAACAAGAACCCAGCCTCTGCAAATTCAATTACCAAAAAAACTCCTAATACGGCTCAGGTCTAAACTAAAATCAACAATAATTATTTCACATTCTGTACAGACAAGTTGAGGATCCACTTCCGATGCATGAAGCAGCAATTCAATGGGTGACATTCTGCGAGCATGCGATAACTCCAAAGTCGATTGATGAAAAAGTAACCTTTGGAACGCCTAACTCAGCTTGATTCCATTTGAGTAGCATCCATACCGAAGTGGTTAAAACACACATGAACAGCCCTTCAAATCTATGCAAAGGCTTGTCCCACTTCAACGGATAAAAACCTAAACGAAAAAAGCCAATCACTCGGTTTACCCGGAAGATTAAGGGTATCGCATAAATATAATGTGACATCAAACTGGAAACAGACCATATACAAATATTAACAAACAGACTATTAACTAAAAATAAGCACAAAAGGAGGTATCAAATTTAGAAGTAGTTAAATGGCTCACGAATTAGAGAGAAAACACTTAGGGCACCATTGTGATGGCCACTATCCATAGAGTGCTAAGGGCTTGAAGTTCTGTGAAGTACTTGTAGGGATCATTTTTTTACAAACAGGGACTCTGAAGCTTAACGAACATCTAGTGTCCGAAACACGAATATGCCAATAAGCACTCTGATAAAGAACATAGCATTTAAAGATATACGGAATCGAAAAAGAGTACTTGATAACCGTGTACCGCCAGTGACTCATTAAATAAGGAGTGGTCAAGGTAAGGCTTCTCAATTTTTTGCTGTAATCCTTTGTTCATATAACGCCTGACGTCTGGCGGTTGGTTGAGATTTGTCCGGCGCTTGTACTCGTGGTCGGTCTCTGGGTCGGGTCCGGGTCGCTGTCTTTGTTCACCTAGGAATATATGCATTCATCTCCACTTACTGCCTTCTTCTACCCTGTGGATGGTCCCAAGACGCTACAGCTGCAGTAGACAGAAAGCATTTCAGCGAGAATACGTAACTTAGTGTTTTATTTGTGTGCACAAACTGTCTCAGGCATGAATAGATATTACGGTGAGTGAGTTACAGTGGGGCCACCAAATAATGTTATGTAGTTACTTTCTTTGCTGGTATCAAATAAGAGTGAGCATCCGACAAAGTTCGATGTTTGCCTAAATTAGCTACTCAAGAAACTCAGGTTTTCCTTCGTATCAAACTCCATAGGTTCACAAGCACCTACCAAGAACACCTGCAGATCCTCAATGTGAATACTATCCAAGGGCAGTGATGATGATAAACAACTGAAATGATCGCCAAAAACGGGATTAATTGGCTAATTTCTTTGCAACTAATGGTTCAGAGTCCACTCCTTGTCGCTCCTAACTTTACGCAATGTACTTAACTGTTTTACAGCCTTAATAATGCCTAGCTAGCCTTGTTATTTGTGGTAAAAATCTTTGTGTTTTTAAGCCTTTGTATGAATAAATGATTCTTGCGGAAAGGAGAGCATCCACTAGGGATTAGTATCGCACTTGTACACGTGAACGACCTGGCCAATGTCCAACTCCTTCTTGCCTGCCCAAAATGTATATATTCAGCCCAAATCAATTCCTTTTCCCCTCTATTGGAGAACCTCGGGTCGCTACAAATGTGCTGTAGGCAACGATTCTGCTTATTGGTAGGTTGAATTATTCACTTCCAATGTTCTCATTACTCTGTGTGGAATTCCATTTGGGTTCGACAATACCATTCTTTGTAATGATAATATTCGGTATATTACATGCACGGGCACGGTGCGGTTCAAACTACGATAGGTGCGCGGTCCACAAAAGTAGACGTTTAATTTACTTAGTAACAGTTATTTGGTGTCCCTAGACTTTCCACTTGGCTTAATGGCCAGCTCTCCCGGCAAAAGCAATATGAACGCCACTGTATCATCACTACTTGATGTTAGTTTTCACAGTTTGACTAATTTGGTAACTAACAGGTTCTATATTGTTCCCTCAACGTGAGATGATGTTGAACCTGGGCTAATATAAAGCTCAAAATGGGTGCTAAGAGTCACGATAAACGAACGATGCAGTTCGCGTACCTGACTTCCTGGAATTAGCGCGTTTCGCCGCCTTCACGATTCCATGCACGTCAGCTTCAGCGGTTTGTTTGGTATTGCTAAAGTTTATATTGAGTAAGTGGTTTGTAAGAGGCGAGACTCACTTTTAGGGGAAAATATTTTGGTGAGTATTTCGAGCACGGCGTTCGAGCTGAATTACCGTCTTCCATCTATGAGAGTCATTTAGGTACATAATGTGAACTACACTAGCCACTTGTCTTAATAGGTTTTCTGCAACTTGTCTCGCCAGTTCCATACTCTACAACAGTTTTTACTTTAAGAATTCATAAGGTCGCTAAAACTCCCAAAACTGAATTTGGTCTCAGGAGCCCTCCACTGTCGAATCCCGTAAATTTTAGTGCTCATGACAACCTACCCTGGGGGATCTACATATGACGTGCGCGTCACGGAGAGAGAAAGTCCATTATGTTGTAGTAAACCTCTAATCGTCGGGGCTGGCCTTACGACGTCAAAACCCTGCTGAATCTAAACCAGCTTTTAGGTCTCCATTCACACTCCAAAATTCCGAAAACACGTTAAAACTGCATGCTATGAAGTACATCCTGAAGAGACTGATACAAAAAACAGGTCATGAACTCAAGTCATAGCACCCGACTTGACCCATAGGGCCGAATGTTAAGGGTATAAACAGCCTGCGCATTGCTACCGAACACCTTTCGTTTGTCCTCGATAGCACCAAATCCTGCCTCTTCCATGCAATGCTCTACTAAACGCGCCGCCTCCCAGACCGAAAGCTGTCGTCTCGCCACCTTTGATCCACGGTACCCGGGCACCGGTCCACCCATACCGCCCTTTACCGCCAACGCACCGCCGGTGCCACTCTCATCCCAACCGGTCTGCACTGGAGCCAAAACTCTACAAATTGGCCACCCAGATCCAAAAAGGCAACGCTCTGGTCCGAAAAACCCGATGGCCTGGGTGAGCACCTTCATTGGACTCCATTCCTCCGTCTCCACCTTAGCATCTGCCTGCCACACAATCTTCCCTGAAGTCGCTGTCAACTTGCAGTAGACGTTTGGGTAACGACTGAGATATTCCAGATCACTTTTCCACGTCGACAGAACAATTTCTTCGTCTGGACGTGTTGAAGTGTATTCCAAGGGAAGACCGCAATGGTTAAGAACGAGTTTTAAACGCGGGTGTTTGTAGGCCAGATGGCAGGCGTGTTTGAGTTGGTGTGGCCCGATCATTAGATCAAAGGGCATATTGTTTTGTTCTATGGCTGCGAATGCACAGTCAACGTAGGGATCGAGAAGAAGGCTGGCGTCAGTGTTGGTGAGATCGTGGCGCAGTCCCACCAGAAAAGGATCCAGCATAAGGGTGCGTAAACGGGAGGCTAGTCCACTATCGTGCAGATCCACCCAACCGATGTGACCTGCGAGGTAGTAGTACTCTTCCGCTATTGACGACATTACCATGTTTTCTTGGTACGTTGGAGTGGACTGGAATACAATCATATTGGGACTGATAAGCACAATTTTTATGGAAATGATGAAAGAGGAGAAGTATTTCATGTACACAATCACCTCACAATATGACACTGTCAAGACGTAGAAGTGGTTTTGCACTTGCGCTCTTGCCTAAAGGCGTTGGAAGCAACACTGAGTAATTGAAGTAGTCGCTTGAAAAGCAGGCACATCATTTCTTAGGAGGCAGTTATTAGGTCAACAGAAGACAAAAAGTATATTCAATCACTCAATGACCGCTACTATACAAATACCTTTGCCCATCACGGGTGAGGCGTCAAGCATGTATTTTTCAATGGTGCGGACCAAATTGTTGTTTGTAAAGATTATTTTTAAGCAAACCCTAAGTCTGTTTCAGTGATAAGAAAGAAAAATGACGTCATGGGCAGATGATGTAAACTTAAACGGAAATGGCTAATTGCTGTGATGGTAAGGCAACAATCGCACTAGGTTTCCATCTCTCACCTGAACATGAATCGCATACTGTACGGGTGAAAGTTCTCCAATACCCTCCTTCAATTCTGCATTAGCTCGATGTTTCATCTCAAACAAATCCTCTTCATAGTTGTCTGGATTAAAGTCACGAGTTAGGATTCCTTTGGCAGAATGAAGACGCCAAGGTGCGTCACCAGGCAGTTCGACGCCTTCATATATGTCGCCAGGACGTCGGGAGAGGGACCAGAGCTGAAAATGGGCATCTATGTACTGAGGAGTGATAGGCACCCAAGCTGAGAAGGCAGCGGCAATAGCCTCCTTTTCGGCAGTCTCAAAGTCCGCTGCCTCGTTGTCAATAAGAGCCTCTTCCTCGGCTAGCAACTGCTGCAGTGTGCGTTTGTCTCGACGTCGGTAGGCCTCTTCGTAGTCGCTGCGGGTCATCGGACCCGCCGCATTGCTGGCTCGTTCATTGCTACTACCAGCACCACCAACACCCGGTCGTGAAGACATGGTGAGCTGGAAAGAACATAGGGTCCAAGCTATTCACCCACAGACGATCGGATAAAACTTCTACAACTAGATTCTTCCTCACAAGCCTTAAGGTTGCGAGAGTATTCAAGGTATTCTCGCGAAGAACTACCGTAAGGAGTGTCAGACAGCGAGATGAGCATTATTAAATGATGCTAAATTACAAATACTAAGCATCACGGTAACGCCTCTAACTCGAAGAATAAAGTGCCAGGACATGGTCACAACTTCATCAGGACATATTAACTAATTGGTGGATATGGATAACTAGACCCCATTTCCACTACAGTAAGATTTAACACACCAATCGTCCATACCTGAGCTTGTCATTTTGCGATAAAAGTCTGCGTTGCTGCTACCAAATTCTGCATCCTAAATACCAAAAAGGACTGCAATGCTTCTTTCTCGATCGTCTCCAAAATCAAGTGTAGAAGCCCAAATCTAAGTCACTACCGGAAACGCGGTTCTATAGATGATGAACCACAGAGAAGTGATGTAATATAGCACGCGAGCAGCAAAGCGCAAGCAATGGACAATCAAAAAAGAAGAGTTGGAAGTAACGTCAAAAGTACGATATTCTTAAAATATGAAAAGAGGATAAACATATGGGGAGGAAAGGAAGTGTCAACGCTGTCAACGGCGTATGTACATGGAGAAGGAGTTGAGGCAAGGGAGGGGCTAAGAAGCGCTGTTAGTCGTGGTGGCTGTAGTGGTACCAGTTTTTGGCTGTACAGGCAGAGCCATTAGCTGCTCTGGAGGGAGAGTGCGATAAGATTTGACGCGATCGAACTTGCCCGTGGCGTAATCCAGGTGGATAAAGGTTTCCGCAGCCACGTCCATCACTTTTCCCGAAGCCGCATCGATCACTCGCTCTCGGTATTCCGACAAGCGAATACGCAATGCAGATCCACCCTCCGGTTGTGGATTCACTGGAGACAATGAAGGAAAGTTATCAGACGTCGAATGTCCGATTTTAGTCAGTACGTGGCATCAATTTAATGCCCCAATCGTGCTGGTCCTATATCGCCATTATTATCAAATCGAACGGACGTCTTAGTCCGTGCACGGTGCATACCAAGCTCTTGTCTGTAAGATCAAACCGAGATGAAGGATGGAGTATTCTAATGCAAGCAGATCACTCGATGGACTAAACTCACCGCGCTTGCCACTAAAGAAGGAGAGAATAATGGCCTTATCAGGACGAGTGAGACGATTGGCGCCCTGAAAGAGGGTCTGGATGGAGGTCAACTGAGTTGAGGTCAAATGAATCTTCTCCTTTGGCTGCATCAGTGGTGGCGGAGGTTGTGCTTGAGGTGGCTGTGGCAACAGCGGCTTAGCTCCGACTTTGGTAGCAGGAGCTATCGGCGGCTGAGTGGGCCGTGGGACTATCCTCATCAGCTATATGAAAAATAAAATTGAATAAACATGAAAACATCTTCTGTACCGCATTTATGTTATGGAAGCTTTAAATACGTGAGTCTTATCATCCTCTAAGCAACGGCGGTTTCAAAATCGGCATGTAACTCTAATGAGCAGCGACGATCTATTTCAAAATTAACCAAAACTTTAAAAAAGGACCAGAAGTAAACTATGCTTTGCTTAAGTATCCCAATATTACTTTGCCGCCACTTATTAACGGTTGGTAGACACTTGAAAAGCTCCACCAAGGTCAAAACTTTTGCTTAATAGTCGCAATGAAAGGCTGGTTATTGCGGAAGGTAATGGCCAATCCCTTATCAGATGAAAAAAGGGATATCAAAGCCGCATAGACAAAACTTTCAAAGACAACAAAGGCTCTGATATGCCTAGCACTACTGAAAAAAAAGACGACGACGTGATACTGATTTAGTTTTCAGCAAGTTCAGGAGTAAATACAATGAAACGGATGAAAACAGGCATGAAAGAAGTTTTGAAATCATCGCCTGCCAAAATGGAGAGAAAATAAGAAACCAGGGTTTACATTGTTCATGCTCAACTCAAAGTACGAACGAATGTAACCATCATAGTTTATGACAGAGATACAACTAAGGCCGTCAAAACCAGGCCACAAAGCTTTTGACTAGAGGTCAGATATGCTCACACATGAAATATGAACGATAGTTTTGAAGGCCGACAAGTGTGGGTGAGAAATCAAACACACGCGGCACACTAACAGGTACCTGGTCATATCAACTAGTTTACATTCGAAAATAACAATTCACATTAAGCCTAGGGACAATGGTATCAAATGTGTAGCCAGAAAGAAGACGGTTCACTCACTGTTTGCTGCTGAGGTGAATGGTGAACACCCGGAGTAGGGACTACTTGATGGAAAGAATTGGCGACTACGAAACGCGAACGCTGCTGAAAGCCAGTACTGCCAGAGGAGGTGATGTTGGTTGTGATATTGCTCAAAGAGGGCAAAATAACCGGAATTGTGCCCGATGCAGCAACCGTAGAAGGAGCCGCCACACTGGCCGTAGGTGCAGCTGTAGCTACAATTGGTGTTCGAGGACGGATCTGTATCAGCTGAAAAGGAAGTTTATTTAGTAAGCTAGTGGGACGCTTTAGGTTTTGGGCGCAATAGTGGACAATTCGGATGCTTCCTACGACTAACAATTATTTGTTCATAGTTGTAAAGTGCTAGAGGAAAAGAAAAATGTTCAAAGCATCAGCATGATGTTATCGGCCAAAAAGGATTCAGGGTACTAGCTATCACAAATACTTTAAGACGACGGCAGTGGAGGTGATAGAGGAATAATTTTACATTCGATTTCTTTGAATAAGGAGTTCTCATCGATGGGACATGCAACTGTAATTTAAAGTTGCTTCTTCTTCTAAGAACACAGATAGTTCCCTTTAACAATTTCAGATAAATAATTGAGAAATTATTATGGAGCTATTCAATTGCATAAACAGTAGTGCCAGCACCGAAGGCAGTGGTTTTAGTCTAAAAAATAACCAATCGCTTTGGTGCCGGTGCTTAGGGAAGCGAGAATCGATACTGTTAAAAGGGAGAAACAAAGCGTTCCTGACCCAAGGTATGCATACATGGAATGGCTGCAAGACGTAATGACGCAAATACGCCAATTTATCTACCATTCATAAGTCCCATAAGAGGAGAGGAGGCTTGCAGACTTCAATTATTGGCGAGGGTTCGAATCCGGCTCACATGCGTATCGGCAGCATTCGGTTCAGGGTTCAATTGTACCTCAGTAAACCACTTTCAAAAATAACTTTACTCAAACCACCTCAACAAAGTTCGACTGCAAATCAACACACAACTACAGAAACCTAGAGTAAATTCCACCGACCAATAGAAAATCTTTTACACATGCAACAACTCCAACAATTCATTGCCAAAAATAAGGACAAACCCTAGGCTGAAGACGAGGGGAAGCAACGAGAGGAACAGCCTGTCCCACAGGAACTTGAAGAGTGGCCTGTGGAAGGGAGGAACCGACCATAACAGCCGTTTGTTGCCGCTGTTGATGTGGTGAATTTGTGGAGACCAGAGCAGGGCTGTGAACAAGAACCTGCTGGGGAGAGGCATTTGCTGCTTGGAGGGTGGAAGTCGGTAACGAGGTGGAGATCTGGGCAGTGGGAGTTGCTGCCATTTGGAGGCGCTGAAAGAGGATACAGAAAGATAGTGAGGCTCTACACCACCAAATATTGCCAACATCACCGTAAAATGGTCTGAAATCATGACTTCGTCATTTCTGGCATACAAAGAAAGCCAGTCAAATTCAATTCAAGCGTATGTACTCTTTAATTTTATGGAGTGAACGCCTAAGCGTTTTAAGGAACCTCTATGGAGACAGCACAAAAAAGCAATATTTACCTTGCGTAAATTTAAAACGTTCATCAAGGCGCTGGCTACATCATCCGCAAAAAGATGCCTCAATGGTGAGACAATGACACTTTCCTTACATAAACTTCCCAACGTTGATGACAGACGACCCACATCGGGAGATGCAGTTCTTGAAACAGAATTCCAAGAAGAGCTTATGTTGCTCCCCGCCCAACTCACTGATGTTTGTGAGATACAAACTACTTTGTGACAGCCGGAGTGGAAAAGTAACGACAGAGACACAAAGTTTTCATTCGATGCCGCTTTTAGGTACCGCTTTAGAGCAACGATGCTCTGTCCGCGTCACTTCCACTACCAAGTAACAAACTAAGGTTCAACTCAGACTTAAATATTACACCATAAGGGAGACGTAGGATGAAACACAACGCCCCAAGCTATCAACGGTTACATTACATTATCGCTCAAACCAACTCATTGCTTATTCTTCAATTTCTCCACATTTTGAAGCTGATGCAAATTCCTGAAAAAAAGTTTAAGCTAAACATATCTGTTTGCAAAATCGAGTCGTAAATTTTATTCTATACTATAAGGTGCAGGTGTATCCGTATTTGCTCCCACCACTTTCTAAGGAAGCAAGAAATTTGGCATAGATTCGGAACGATCGACACTGAGACCATGACTTGCTAAAGCAGCTGAGAGACCAAATGAATTGAAAAGTTCACTGAAGAGCTGGCTTCCTTAGTCAGCCCCTTTCCGAGTAAAAAAACCTCAAATTAAAAAATAGACTTTGGTTTAACATAAAGCAAAATCGCAAGAAACTAAGACGATGTCAAAAACGAGTAAATTTCGGTGGAATTTCAAACCCCGAATGAAGTTGAATTTATGAGCAGTTCATCGGTTAAGGAAAGAAATAAAAATACCTACCTATCCATTTATCTACCCACAGATATCGACACAGTTCAAAGTCAAATTTAGGGCACCTCTGGAGTATACAACCTTGCCATTTAAGCAAGCAAATTATGCTTGATTTCTATGAAGTCTGACTTCAGAAAAGATCAAGTTTCAAGAAAAGGGATTGAGTTAAGAAACGCATAATTACACTCACAGTGCCAGGATTTGTAATTATTACAGTTTGTGGATGCTGTTGCGGCTGTTGGGAAAATTGATGCGGTGCGGAGGTGGCCAGAGCGATTCGACCATCCGGCAATTGAATGAGACGCGTGGAGGCCGTAGCGGTGACCCCTTCTCCAGTGACAGCGTCCTCCTGTGAGGCTTGACTCTGTGGCGGCGGTACCCACGGTCTCACAAAGCGAAACCTTGGGCCTCCAGTCGCAGACTGTAACACATCCCCTTGGGCCGCCGCTGCCTGGTGACCCGTAGTTATGAGTTGAGACACGACATGGCCGCCCTGAGTGGAGCGTTGAAACAGAATGGTGGCAGTGGGTGTCGTGCTCTCTTGGGGCTGCAGAGATACGGAAGTCTGTGGAGTTGTCTCAGTGAAACCTCTGCAGGGGGAAATAGAATTGTTTTAATAAACAGATAATATGCTTCAAAGGTGAGCTCAAAACCAGCCTTTAAGAGAAGCTTGTTAATAGACGCAAGATAGGCTTTGTAAGCTTTCGTAAAGGTCTCCTAAATCGTCAACACTTTTGCCATTCATGAAACAACTTTATCTATTTGACATAAGGCCGTGAAAAAGAATCGCATTAACGAGGAGGGACTGTAATCGCCCTCCAAACATAGCGATGAAATTAGGAGCTTGTAAATAGCGGATTAACGAGCTGGAATCAATAACAGTAGAACCGAAAACTGCCTGGCTCAGTGTCTCAATAGGGGCAATAAACTAGTCTTTGTCAGTCGGCTCAAAGGGCATTATTGAAGGACATCGACGCAGCATTCCAGACCATAGCACCTAAACTGAAAGCATTCAGTTGGTAAGAAATATTGCAAATTGAATTCCACAAGTGGTACTGTGTACGAGAGTATCTTTTTGATTATGATATCAAAAAATAGTCTGGAGCCAAACAGAATTAACTGGAACACGTACAAGTGGGATTGATTGCAGATAAAATCACATGCTTCAAAAAGACATTGGAAACAAGAATCTGCAGCAGAAATTACATTTAATAATACAACAAAACCAAAAAAGCGTAGAATTGTATATTTAGATCTTATAGTTGGGCACCTGAGTTCCATGAGATTCAGCTAATAGATAGATGATCATCCCAAAGCTACTTTTGAACCCAAACACCATATGACGATGCCAGAAATAGCTCAGACGATACAAATATGACAACAGCTCACCGGAAGCCCCGTGGAGCAGTCAAGTGGAACGCGCCATCAGCCCCAACAACAGCTTCACATTCCTCCTCGTCATCATCGTCATCCTCATAATCTTCATCATCATCATCCATTACCTCGTCTTCACCGTTCTGATCAGATCCCCCTTGTCGATTGGGCTGTCGGACACGATGATTGCGCGTCGGTCCAATACCATATGGAGTCCAGGGCTGTTGCGAATTCCATCCAATAGGTTTCGTGGTAGCCACAACAGTCTCTAGACCTGATTGAATGCGAGGTGGTTGTTGCGGTATGGGATGCAACAGAGGAAGCGCCTGTGTGACGACAGGTTGGGTGGGATGAGAGAGCGGAGAGAGCAAGGTCGCACCGGTCTTTTTGCCTCCAGAAGCCGCAGCTGCATGTGCAAGCATTCTTGCGCGACGGGCGGTGTCGCGTGCTTCGCGACGCTCCTGTGCTTTCTGCTCTCGCTCCTTCCGCTTCTCTTCTCGCTCCTTTTCTTGTTGTTCTGAAAGATTATATTTACTGCACACATGGTGACTTAGCCAACCAAGCGGATAGTACTGGAGTAGAAATCAGTGTTCTCAATCGTATCGCTTATTTCCCCAACCTCAATTCCTTGAGGACAGTTAAGATATACGTTTAAACATTTAAGGCCAGAGTCTGATTACCGCTGAGATTGGATGGCGTCAGTTGCATACGAAGTTTCTCTGCAGTAAATAAAATTGTTTTAACGTTTCCCCACGCAGTTTTTCTGACTTTCAATGCGTTGAATTCAGCAATGCATTATACATCAAACATAAATCCATTTTGATGCACCATCTTCCCAATTTTTTTACATATGGTTTATGTTTAGTTTCCGATTTTGAACTGAGATGCCAAAATTTCCTTTTCCAATCGACTATTTTTACCATGGAAATGGCAGTGACTAGAAATACATTCGACTTTATTAATCCGTCAGCAAAGAATGGGATGACACTAACGACATTAGTAGCAAGCGCTTCTCGCACAATGATGCAATGAAACCTTGAGTGGATCAAATAGCCACCAATCTGAGCTTAGCAGCAAAAAAACCTGGTCCCCAAGGCAGAAGTTCACCCCAAAACAAAGCCATGTCCTCATCGATTTGAATTTATTCGATTAAAAATTTCCAGAGCTCTGTCAATACAAATGCCGACGACCCAACCACGGAAATACAAATTAGTGAATTTACCGAAGCATAAGGATTACACGGTAGCACGATAGCAAATGAATGAAGCAAATCGTGTGTGCCTACTGAATTTGTCCATAAGAAAGTAAGACGTGTATGGAAACAGCAGACCAGTTAGGCCTCACGGGGTTCGCATTACTAAACTTCCTCAGGCACTACTAAGAAGAGACAGAGGTGGATGTTTAGCCAAAATCTACAAGGTACGACGCCATGGTGGTTTGCCCGACATCCTCGCAAACTTTTTGAGAGACTCGTACGTAACCACATCTTTGAACGCAAAGGTAAAATTAGCTGCGAATGAAAGGAACGAGATCCAAACTCGTGGTAACTTATGGGACCTATGCAAGAAATATGAGTACAATCAATTCAATATCAGCCCATTATGATAAGGACCTTAATCATTACCCTTTTTTGCACCTCTAAATCGACTCCAATTCATTTAAGCATTTGTAAACCCACTTTAATTGCTGGTAAAAATGGACGACTAAAATGGTAAGACTATAGATCAACACTAAGTAAAGCCTTCCTCTGGTAATGATCCACCCATCCTGACATCTTTTGCAGTAAAATACAATCTTCATGTTTCTCATCAAACAGGTTAACCAAAACATGTGATCTCACTAAGCACTGATTTTCATGGAATGTAGATATGCTGTCCACCCCTTTTCCAACACCTTGTCTCTTAGCGTCAAACACGACTGCAAAAAACAATTTGGTCTGATGGATGGCCCTCAAGACATCTTAGTAGACATCTCGTAGACCAAGAGTCCTTGTTACTGAATCGCCGCAACAGAGGCCAAATCGACGTATCTGTGGCTCAAAACCTGCATTGAAATCTACGAAACTTATTTGACTAGTAAAATAAAACAAACCTTTCCGCAATTTTTTCGCCTGAAGCCCAATGGCGGGCAAGTCCTGAAAGTCTAGCAACTT
This sequence comes from Hydatigera taeniaeformis, assembly GCA_900622495.1. NCBI lineage: Eukaryota > Metazoa > Platyhelminthes > Cestoda > Cyclophyllidea > Taeniidae > Hydatigera > Hydatigera taeniaeformis. The sequence continues at coordinate 27,174 of UYWX01000177.1, forward strand.
TATTCCACTCGATCGCTTGATTCCAGCCACTGAAGCGCCTGTCGTAGTTAGATTTCGAAGAGTAGTTCGTTCACAAGGCTCGGAAGTGGTTGAAGAGGAGAGAAGCATCATTCGTCGGGAAGTATTCGCAGTAGCCCCACTGTTGGAACCACTACTGCCGTTCCGTCCCACGGATGCTGTACTTAGATTGTGCATTGCTAACAACTTAGCTCGAGCACTAGTGTGAGAATTTGAGGATGTTTGAGAAGATCCAGTGTTGGCAATACTGGTGGGAGTTGAACTTTGGGTGTCGTTTACGTCTGTTTTTCGAGGAACGGAGGAACGCCGAGGAAAACTAGGAGCACGACGACTTCCCGAAGGAGACTCTGAATAAAGGGAATGAACCTGTTGAGTGACACCATCACGAGAAACGTCTTCCCCACCATCCTGTTTGCCAAAACTGCGGCCAGGGATGGGTACATGAATACGACGACGTTCACACTCTTCCTGAAGCCGATCAAGGTAAGACTCCTTCAGTCTTTGAGCTGGTGTCTTATCACGAACTGTAAAGCCACAAAAGGAGTTTAGGCAGTTGCTTCTGAGATCTTTAGACGGCAGAGAAGAAGGAATATCCAGTGCGCCGTCTGTGATGCGTGAGTCAAGCAATTCTGCGAGAGGAGGAATCCTTGTAAAGACATGTCCATCCGTTGAACAGGTTCTGAGACTACCAAGAGTCTTAGCGAACGATTCACTTGTTTCAGAAAGGTCGAATATAAGATGGCCGAAGTTATGACGACTATGAAGTGCAGTCGCGACGCAACGCACAAAATTGTTGTCCTCATCCAACGCTTGAAGGATTACACTTTCGATAAGTTCAGCAATCTGGCAAGCCGAAAATTAGGAGGATAAATGGCAAAATAAAAAGAACTAAAAAAATTGTTCACAAACGCTAATCTGAGTCTTTGAAAAACGCAAAAAACCACCCTGCAGAGCAACGCAGTTTGCATAAATAAACTCCATTGGAAGAACCCATCTTGCCTAGTTCTAGATCACAGAACAACATTGTGTTATAAGCCTACACAAAACCTCCCTTGGGCACTCAAGAAAGTATAAAGTCTAGAACGTGCAATATCGTTAGATCAAAACAGCGTTAAGCTCGTACCCCGGGGTCTGAAGGGATAACAGAATTGGTGTAAGTGAATGTAAGGGTTAACTTGGACTTAACATCCAACTGATTGAAAGCTTCCGCTATCTCCTTTAACTTCGCTAGTGATACTTTCGAGAGATCACATTGTTTAGACCAGTTATTATCCGAAAATTGCTGTCTTATAAACTTGTGTAAATCAGCCATATCAATGAGAACCCAAATGAACTGGCGCGCAAAAATATTAAGAGCAATGAGCAACATAAACGAATATAATTAATGAATATTTTTATGAATATACGGAAGTTTATAATTTAAGCCAATAGACTCTGAAGTACGTTGTATGCCATCGCAAATCATTGTAGCCTAGCCAGAACAGTTTAAAAAGATGTAATCGATTTATAATTTTAATATTTAGAACACAACAATTTCGACTAGGTAGAAAGAGCCATTAAGCTGGGCCGAATACATGTGATTTGGGATAATAAGAAGGAATTGGGCTTTAGCTTGGCCCAAAGGCCAGCTCATGCGTGCAAGTGTAAGACAAATACCAAAGGCTTGGCCAGACATCAAATGATCACAGAAACAAAGTACCACCCTGCCCCTCCCTGCTTTTGAGCCACATTCTCGTCACTCCTCTTGATGCACCTCCTACGCCAACCATCACAACAAATTTTGTGCCACAAGGAAACACCCACGAGCCAGCCGTACCAGTCATCAGCCACCATGAGAGTGAGGAATTCTACTTGGTATCCCCAGAAACCCCAACCTGGTCTTGAGTCGCGTTTGGTGTAGCAGCAGGGATGGGACCTCTACCACCTATTAGAACACTGATCTGCGACAGATGCTTAAAGGGGAAGATGGGGTCGAGCACAGTCCCGTATGGAAAGA